>JAVJIX010000002.1:8062500-8322500 GCA_036785185.1 Paratrypauchen microcephalus | reverse complement strand
TAGAGTCTAATCAATGGTTTGAGTTTATATACAAACGTGTAGCGTGATGCGAATTGATAAAATATCTTAAAATCGATTATCCAAATATTTTGTTGACGTTACATTGCGCAGTCGCACGAAATGGATAGCCGTCCGATGTTGCCAGATTTGACAACCTCTTCTTTTCGGATTCTCGAAAAAAAAGGAAAAATACATGGCCAAGACTAATAATTTAATATGTAAATCAACAGCGTTTGTAGCAGATTGGAATTTTGTGTTTAACTACATCAAAATCGCATAAGAGATATACAAAGTGGTAAGTTTCAGCCAAATTTAGATCGTGGAGGATACTCACATACCTGGCAACACACTTACTATTCTAGATTCAGTTAAAGCGGGAACAGACTAAATGGAGGATTTGTGATGACGGTTTTCCACAAATGCATGTTTTCTGTTCCTTGAAACCAGCTTTTTCTTGTCCCTATCTGAAGACCACAATGACTCGGCTTTAGCCATTTCTAAAGATGTTATTTTGGTTTTCTGTAGTGCAAGTAAACCGGATAAAGCTACTCTACAAAGCTAACAGTGATCAACAACGAGGGGACGTGACGAGTGCGAGTTAAAGTCACGCAGCGGAAATTTTAAAAACTTTTGCACCTAACTTTTTAATTCTTGACTGGATATTTTACTTGATGGTACTCATGCTGAAGTTGGTTGTGTTAAATGTCTCAACGGAACTTTCTCCTGCGGCGTGTTTTTGTTTACAACTCTGATGAAGGAGAATATCATGAAGCCCAAGCACAACAAGGGAGGGTTGCCAGGTATTGTATCTATATTATTGCGTATTTTTAACGAGATCTTTGTCTCTAGCCACTCTACCACTCCCACTTCTTCTTCATATTGTTACTTTGCTTAAAATCCTAATAGCAGTTTATATGTCTAATCGGTGGATGAAGTATTATGTTATAATAATACCATGAATTAACCATTCATTTGTGATACATTACTCTTTGTCACTTTTCTGCTAGAGGAGTTTCCGCCTCATTGTCCCCATGATTGCTTTGCCTAGAATTTTCCACAATATGGCATTAAAAGTGTCCATCTTGCATTCTTTTGCATCAATTTACAGATATAATTATTGCTAAGAAATAATTGTAAACCCTGCATTTTTACTGTGAGTTACATTATCCACTGATCTTACCAATAAGATAGATGTAGATAACTGATAGATAATAGGTATGTTTATCCTAATAGTGAACTTTTTTCACTGACATCTTCATGGAGGCAAATAGGTGGCAGTCTCCATCAGAAAAGTTAAACAGTGCACCTTTAATGAAAAATTTAAGGGGCAAAGGGGGCTATAATTCAAAATAAGGTTATTGTTAAGCCATGTTTTAATTGGCAATGGTACCTCTGTGTATACTTTAGTAATGTAATCTGTTGTATCTTCTTTCAGACTGTGATAAACGTGCACTGATCCAGACGAGAGCGACCCCATGCGCCTCTCAAACTTCTAGACCCAAACCATTCGTGGGGAAAGTCTTTTACCTGGACCTAACGTCTAGTAAAGTGGCAGAGACATTAGAAAGTGACATCATATTATTAGGAGGGGTAAGACCATATAAAAACTTTTCATTTAATCTGTCAGTCACTGTAAAACCACATTTATCAGAAGAGTAATAATATAGTGTATTTCTTTTTAGTCAATGGGGTCAATACAAGACCATATAAAAACTTGACATGAAAGAAGCGTGTCTAGTTTTTTCCATATTTTAACTTTTACTTTTAATTAATCTTATGATAATGATGTGATCACAAAAACTAGGCCTGCCATAATGACAAATTTTGAAGTGCAAAAATATAGATAATTTCATTCTGCCATGGGGGTTACCAGTGTCCACAGACACTGGGGGCGAGGTGGGGTTAAGTGTCTTGCCCAAGGACACAACGGCAGCACTCATCTGTTGGAGCTGGGATCACACGCGGTCAACCCGTCAAGAGCGGGATTCAAACCGCCAACCCCTGGATCACGAGACAAGTGCTCTACCAACTGAGCTACTGCCGCCCCAGATAATACATTCAATAATATTGAAACTGTAAAGTAGAATTATCCAGAAAAAATATTCTTAATGTACAATCATGTTAAAAAAAAACATGAGTAAATATGAATAAATAGCAGAATGCAACACTTTAATGATTAGTTATTAATTCAACCTTCTACAGCTCAAATCTTTTCATATTGCAGCAAAATGTAACCAAAAACGACCCACTAGTACATGAAAATTCACACATGATAAATGCTGACCCCCCCCCCAAACATAATCATCTGTCATTTTTTGAAGGTGATATAGTAATTATCATGACAGGCCTAACAACAACCAAATAATTACAGCAATAACAACAACAAATGCCAATAGTTTTCCTCTTTGACTGCTTTGTTTTGCAGACGGTCGAAAAATTCTTCAGTAAAGAAATAAAGTATCTTGTCTCCAATAAAAGAGAAGCTAAATATGTGCAGTGTCTGAGGCAGGACTCTCCAGTACCAAGTCCAGAGTCTGGGCCCAGTTCCCCTCAGCTCTGCTCCGGCGACAGCACCAAGAGCACCTCCCAGCTCCAAAAAGACTTTGTAAGTTTTGTGTCATTTATATTTTATATGAGCAAAAGCAGTTTTATTATTGTTTACATGTGTTATTGTTTGTACACAGCCCAGCCACTACAAAATATCCCACTTTCTTACCTGTTGGTATTTTATATTGCTTGTTTTATTGCTTGTTCACATATTGAATGATAAGTTGATATTATAATTATCGTGACAGGCCTACCTTTTTCTGCACTACGAAAAGCATACTGATTGCCAAACAGTAGGTGCAATAATACATACTAAAATACTCAACTCCATTTGTTCATTGTTTTATGTTGCACCATAACAGCGACGCAAATTCATAGTTTGTTCATTTTGTTCACTGATATTGGCAAGAAATTTTATTCTGATTCTACCTTGATTTTAAAGAATAAAAATAACGCTTTTGCTACTTCCATGAATTACCGAAAACAGAAACAAAGTTATAAATCCTGCATCACAACAATAATTATGTGAAAATATGTATAACTCATGACTTGATTGTTGCTTCTTTGCAGGTCGCCGTGAGCCGAGGAAAATCTTTGGTGAAGAAAGTGGTGAAGGAGCAGGTTTGTGAAGTTGGTGTTAATGATACAAGTCACTGACCCCTGGGCCTTAGAGCTGATGTGTTTTTGTTTGTTTAGGAGAGGATTCAGATGAACAAGATTCTCTCAAATGCTTTGGAGTGGGGTGTGAAAATCCTTTATATAAATGGTACGTGTGCAGCATTTTATCCTGTACAATTTTGGTTGTGATCTTGTAACAAATGAAATAAATGAGCAGTTTAATAGAGGTAATATATCATGTTTTTAGATGTGATATCTTATGTCCAAAAGAAGAAAAAGAGCATTTCCTGTCAGCAACCTGCTCCAGCAGTTGTCAAAAGAAATGTGAGTCTTACTATACTATACAGTATACTATAGTATACTGTAGTTGATCAATATCCAGACGTTGTTTGTTGGGTTATAGTAACACAGAATGTATTTCTGTTTTTACTTTAGATAAAAAAAGAGTCAACAAAACATGGTTTTCAAAAGTCCAAAGGTAATGCTCTTTGATTATGACTACAATTTAACATTTTTTATTTATTTAATAATATGTTTTCAAATTAAATTCTAGGTGGGCGTATAAGTAGACCCTTTGTCAAAGTTGAAGATTCAAGCAGGTATGGCTGCTTTGGTAACACGCTGATTATATTGTATCATCATTATGAAATCATCATAATATTTTCTCTATTTCAGACACTATCGTCCTTTTTACCTCCGACTGACAAATGTCCCAGAGTTCAACCTGTCGACGCGCCCCCCCTGCACTCCATTCTGTTTGGAGAACAAAGATGCTGCTGGAAACAAGGTCCAATGTTCAAGGTATTTAAACCACGGCTGAAAGTAACATCAGACATTATTTAATGCATTCACAGTCAGATATCAAAAAACACTCAGCTGACTGTTAAAGGGGCACAGTGTTTCTTTCAGGTGCATACTGAGTCTGTGGTGCCATATGGATATACATATATGAATACAATGGAGTATAAAGATCACCTATTGCCTCTATTAACTATGGTTACACTGTGTTTATAACAATACAAGAATAAAGTCTCATTTGTGTTACTAATTTTTGATCATCTTGTTTTTAGACTATGGGGGCAAAATTTTAACTGTTAGTTTACATAAAATTGTTACACAGTCATAAATATACTCTCTGGTCTTATTAAACTGATTGTAAAATAGAGAGTAACATGCCAAATGTGAAGTTTTCCTAGTCTCTGACTTGCCTTGAAGAGCTTACCATACTAAATTAAATTCACTTAAATGAATAAAACTGTGTTCTGAAACAGAGGAGCGAGAGCGTCAGCCTCTGACGAGAGACCGAATGAACGAAAAAAGAAGAAACACGGAGGATATTGTGAATGCTGTTTGGTGAAATATGACAACATCACAGCCGTAAGTGTCAGGCTTTCTTGCTCAAAGATTTCATATTTGAATCATTGAATGCAATTTATGACTGAAATCTCATATTGTTTATTAAATGAAATGACCAAATTATTAATATGATCAGTGTTTTCATCCACGCATACATGTGTGTTGAGCAGGCTGAACTTTTTAAACACTGAAGCTTTTAAAAAGTCGTCATGTTTTAGTATCTGAATGTTTCTTTATAGATGGTAATTTACTTAAACATATTTTTCCAGCATCTACAGAGTGATCGACACCAGAGTTTTGCCAGTAGCGATGAATATTTGATTGTGGACAAACTGGTGTCAGCCATGCACTGCACCTTCACCCCCATCAGATCTAAACTTAAAAGGTGTGTTTTTACGGCATCATTTCCTGTATCAGTAAATAGTATGATAATCTCTTATTTTTTTGCCACTTAGACCAAAGTGTAGTGTGCCATCATTCCTGATAGCTCCGAGACCATATGTGGAAACCCAGTCAAGAGCTGTGGACAGAGACGATTCTGCTGTGAAGCTCAAGTTGATCCAATCTCAAAACAGTGAGAGGAGAGAGGAGCAGAGTTCAATACCTGCTTTAAAGACCTCCAGTGCAGAGCCTCCTGTTGGTCACAAAACAAACAAAAGGAGAAAACAATGCACTTTTTCAGACTCTAAACAGCTGAATAGACAGACCCCCACCTCAAATATAGAAGAACATAGTCCTCACAGAAAGGAAGAACTGGCTCCCCCTACAGGTCACAGTGCATCACCTCACACAGCCATCAGTAAAACAGATTTCTCACACTGTCACAGTCCAGAAGCACAAATTTTGTTGAGGAGATTCATACTAAATAAGACAAGCACAGAGACTAAACAGGAGTCTGCTCTATGCACTGCAGGGAAACTAGTGCGAGAACAATCAATGAAAAACTCTCTGTCAACCAAAGAGGGTTCATCTGCAGAGTTTGTTCCTGAGGAGAAGATCAAGAGAAAGATTAAAGATTATAAACGTAAAAGACGGAAAATGCTCGTCCCATTGGTCAGCAGACTGAGTGTGGAGCAGAGTGAAGGCCTGACGAGACTGTGGGAGCTCTTTCAGGACAGTGATGATATGGACGTGGAATTTCATGGGTTTGAATAAAGCACCAAAGGGAATCAAAACAACCCACAAACTGAATAAATGCAATATCTGAATGTGCTAAAGGTCCTGATGATCTGAATGTGAAACACATCAGTGTGTGTCTATGTGGACTGATTAAAGATTTAAAGAGACAAAATAAAATATATTGACTGTTAAGGTGACTTGACTTGATATAATGAGCACCACAAATAATAACAAAAAGCAATGTGTTCAGATGAATGCAGTGATGTACACCTTTAATTATGTTTTTATATTTAGGATTAAAACTACACTGGTCTACAAGCAAAATGCTTCCAGAACAAAAGTAGTGAAAATTTTTCTTGGTTTAGGTCACTAATAAAGAAAAAGTCAGAAGTACTGATAGTTTCCAAGATACAGTATTAGGTCAAAATAGGAAATTTATGCAAAATAAGGCAAAAACTAGTTTATCAGAAGGTGCAGTGTGTCTACAAGCAACCAGTTCTATCTGAAAGCCTGTCTGCACATTCCAATAATTCATTTTAATATGTCTAGAGTTTTAAAATAAAATATTTTTTGATTTCACATAAGAGAGATGCCTCGAAATTGTGTGAACAGCCCAGATAACTTCTGTTACATTTGTGGTGAAGTGACATTTGCATCACAAAAGCGCAACATAATTGCAGTGGTTAAAAAGGCAAACCACCATTACTTTGGTTTTTGGAGATCAGGACAAAAGTTGGGCTCCACATTATTGTTGCAACATGTGATACTTTAGCTTGTTTTTCATAAGATATTCAATCACCTGATGTCTTAAGATATTTCTTATTTATTTCTTGACGGATAAAGATTTTCAAAATATAAATATTATTTTTAAGCGAAAATGCCTAAACCTATTGTAAAAACAGATGCGGTTTTGATGTAAAACAATATCATTACATATCTTGAATACATTAGCTAACCAGCACAGTCATCAGTTGATTTTCATTTCATCTTATCAATATAAATGAGATTTAACCACTTTTATCTCGGAAGCAGATCGAGTCCAAAAATTTGTAGACCAGGTTTTATATTTACAGGATAAAAACTATTAAAGGTAGGCTATATTGTATGACCAGTGTGTAAAATAGAAAATTAAGCAAATGTGTGATTGTCAAAGCTTTTACCAGAAAATGTATCGCCTTGAACAATTGATATCTTGAAATAGGCAGTCAAAGGTAAACATACTGAAAACCATTTTGTACCGACGCATAAACTGAAGCCTTGAATGTGACTCCGCCTCTGGTTTGGTGTGAGCGCAGATCGTGGGTTAAGGAGGTGTCCCATCCTCTCCTCCCCCCGCGCTCTCCCGGTGCTGCCGCTGCTGCGTCTCTGCGAGCTCCAGGCGCGTTCAGACCCCTACCGGACCCCGATGGCCCCAAACGGGAGGACCTGCCGCTTTCTCTCCGCGACCAGAGACCACCGCCTGCTCCCCTAGCGAAGGCAGGACCCCGCGAGCCTGCGCCTGGATTACCGCATTGTCTTTTCGCTTCCACGGACCGAGACGAAGGGAAAATGATGGAGAAGATGCTGCTGCTGCTGAATCCGCGATGGTGGATTTCCCTTTTGTGCGTCTGTGGGATGATGCGCGTCGCTCACCAAACCTCCACTGAACCAAACGGTAATGAATACGTTTAAAAACATTAAAAACACGGTCCCTGCTTCAACTAGCTCAACCCACATTGTGTATTTTTATTTTTTTACCTTCCTCTAGATACTGCCATAATCATAACAGCCTATACTGGCCTGTGTTATCAAAGGAAACGTCTTCATTCGTGGTGATGGCGGTGTTTGTTTTGAATTATTTTTTTTTATTTTATTTATATATTTATTTTCTTTTTAGGAGACGCCTTGTCGCGCCTGAAATCGGTGCGTAATTCGGACACGTTCGTCGGAAAGGAGGACACGGTGCCGGTTCGCCTGCTCTACAGCCGACACAACCACAGTCAGATCGGTCATGACGCGCTCAGCACCCGGGTCAGACACGGCTCCGGCTCCTCGCAGGTACACCCACATCCCCGCCTGTCCGTGGAGGGAGGTAGGGGAGGGAGGATGCCCCAAACCAACCCGATATTATGAATTAGTTCCGCCCCGGTGCACGTCTGCGCCCATCCGTCTCGTCTTCATTTCTAAATGGAAAATGTGATCAGATATACAAGTGCATCATCCTTTAGGCAGCAGAGCGTCGCCATTTATAAGTGCAACGCTATGTGGGTCAAAACACACACACAAAAACTAGACCATGTTTATTTTATTTTTTTCCTTCATTGATAGTAGGCTACTGGTGTAACACGGGGTTCTACAATTCGCACCAAATTTGCCCTACTTTTTTTTTTTTTTTACAGGCACTTGTATTGAAATCTTGCACCAAAATATGACATTGTGATTAAATATTGTATGATGTGAATTGTACATATGAATAGGGACAATACAAGATAAGATAAGACTTTATTGATCTCATGCAGGAGAAATTTACTTGTCACAGTAGCTCCAGGTAGGGACAGTTTGAACAAGAAAGAAAAGTGCATGCAGGCAAGAATGGCATAAAAATAAGTAATAATAATAATAAAATAGGCCTAAGTAATAATCGAATCAGTAATAATAAGACAGTGACAAGGAGAGTATTGAAAAAACGATATTGCACGTTGGAAAAACAATATTGCACGATAGGACCATACAGTGGAGTTATGCAAGGCATTCTATTCTATTCTAGTCTATTCTATTGTGATTAAATATGATTAACTTGAAAAAAAACGCACAGTGCACTCAGTTAACAGATGTAGGCCTATTTTATTTAATTTATTTTAATAATGTTTTGGCAATGACCCTTTATCGAAGTTATTATCAGGAATAGTAGCATACACAAGTTTTATAGCTGCAAAATCCTCTGTCTGACTTTAAAGTGGAACTAAACACCTAAACTCCACCCACATTCAGACAGAGCTGCTGAACTGGGCAATACCTGGAGGATTAAAAAAAGGATTTAAAAGAGGTCCCCCATCAACACAAAAACATGCTCCAGGTAAAATTCTCCAGCTAAGGTCCTGACCAAAGCCGAGCAATAAGATCATGGAGATGGGTCCCCGGGCGCCTGAGAGATGAACTTCCCACTGCTCCTGAAGGATGGGTCAAATGCAGAGAAATAATTTCCCTACAGCAGAACAGGGCACAAAGAGCCGGTGTGGCTGCAGGTTTTCTTTCTAACCAAGAAGCAGCACCCCAGACTTGACTCATTTAATCAACTGATCTCAGTCTTCAGACAGTTGAAGGTGTGCTCTTGGTTGGTTGGAACAATAACCTGCAGCCACATTGGCCCTTTGTGTAACAGTTTGCCCAGGTCTGCCTTACAGGGATAAATTAAAGGGAAAAAAAAAAAAAAAAAGGAACAGTGTGATTTGTCTAACAGGGTCTAACAGGTATCTACACTTCAAACTCCGCCCCTGCAGAAACGTATTTTTAGCAACACCTGGCTATAATCGCTGCAATCCTGCGTGATGTAACATAGTACTTAAAATTTCAGAGGCCACTGAAGGCAGCACACACTAAGATAGGTGATAGGAGTTTTTGACCTGGAAGCTGCAAATTTACCTAGTTTGTACCAAAGTTGCCAAAAAATAACTATAGGAACAGTAAATAATGCTATTAGAACACCATATATAGAGTTTAGTCGTGAAAAAAGTGGACTTACTGTTTAGTTTCACTTTAAAACCACGCAGGCTGGGTTCATTTCGGTGATGAGTCTATTATGGCTGTCTTGAAGCTGCAGTTTGTTTGTGTGGCTCTCCTATTGAGGCTTTGATGAAGGGGGCCTGGTACAGATGGTGGCGTCCTGGAGGTGTTAACTCTTTCTTTGCCGCTCACCTCAGCCACAGAACCAACGCGAGATGTAAACAACAACAAACCATCTTCCTCACAATATTTCAGTATTCACTTTGATGTATCGTGAGTGCCGCTCTAAGCTCAAACACAGACACATGCCAGCGCTCACTCCTCCAATTCATGGGTTTCAGTTTTTTTGTTTATAGGCACAATTTTGAGTACTTTTGACGAGGGCTGGACAATATGATCATATACATTAATTGTGAGTGATGTCATTACTGTGATGACTTGCAACTTTGGTAACTGTTCTGTATATTTTAAGTCATATTTATAAAGGTCTAGCGCTTTTCTACCTTTAAGGCAGTCAAAGAGCTGTACATCAAGGAACCACTCACCCATTCACACACATACACCAGGGTGACACTGGAGGCAAGGCGGGTTAAGTGTATCGCCCAAAGACACAACAACAGTATTCATCTGTGGGAACTGGGATCACACCGCCAATCTGTGCAGACCTGACCTCTCTACTGATGATGTTTATGTTGAGAGCAGGATTCGAACCGCCAACCTTTATCAGGATTTGTTTAATTTATAAGGAATTTGAGAAAAATTTGAACTGATCCTAAGAGGGTTTTGTCAACATGTATATAAATTAAATCACTGAGCTATCAATATCATCCAGAATCATGAAAAATTTGTTAATGATTAAAAGTTGGCAAGTACAGGAACCAGAAGGCCACTGAATAGTCCACAAAAATAATAAAAAACAATATTCAAGAGATGTAATTTTAAAGTTAACGCATTAATAATGATTTATAATAAACCAAACTACAGTCATGTTAGACAATGTAGAAATAACTAAAGGCGATTTTGATATATTTTCTATTTTGCCTTTGGTTTCTAGAGTTTATTTTACTTTCTGAAGTCACAAAGTTCGATCAGCTTTTTTTTTTTTAGATCAACAGCAGCCTGAAAACAAAGACTTGTGACAAAGTGTTAGATATTTATAGACCCTCGTGGCCTATTTTCAGTTAAACAGACGTGTTCAAATCAAATCTAGCGTACGGCGTGTTTTATCAGTCAAACGAGGAGATTGATGCAATTCACAGTCATGCTCCTTCAATCATCGCGCAGAAAGTCATTCCTGCCATAACTCAGAAATCAATGTGAGCAGAGTCCGGTGGTCGCTCAGTATTGGCGCTGCATAGCAACAGCCGATCTTGGATGGGTTTCTTTTAAATGCAATTACCGGTACCTCCTCCCATCATGAAGTCACTCCGGCAGATTGAATTTCATGGGAAGTGTATTGTGGAAAAAGGTTATTGTCTTTTGCATCTACTCTCAGTCACCCACGCGCGTTTACTGGTGTATAAAAGCAGTCACCCACAAGCCTAAATCTGTGGTCATTTAGGATCGCCGCCACGGGCCTTCGTTGTCCTTTGGTGAGCATGAGAGGGGCATCATATCAAAAAGAAACTCACAAAAAGCAAACTGCACCTGTAACAATAATATACTATATACTATATTGACTTATTGTTCAATATATGTTAGAAAGAGCATATTTTTTCAACCTCAGTAAGGAATTCAAAAAAATAAAACAATTATTTTGGTAGCAGTCACAGCTGTCAACATCTAGAATGTGAGAGGGTTAGAAGTTTAGTTTACACTCCTTTTTTTTTTTTTTTTTACTATTGCACAATATATACAATAATATTTCCTTTTGCTCAAATAAATTAACTGAACGATTAGATTTGCAATTTATATTTTAATAGCTGAATTCTGTTCAAAGTGGTCAGCCCAAACAAAATATCAACCACTGCTTAAGATTTAAGGTCAGGAGCCGATATGCTAAAAAGTGCAAGTATTGATCTATTTCTATAAAATATTTTCAGTATTATCGTTTAATGGGATATTTCTCTGTTGCAATTTATCATAGTTCCACATTTGTTATCGTGACAGGCCTGACTGCACCCTCCTCCTTCTTGTTATTGTCCCACTGTGTGTTGGGTAATTTTGGAGGAGAGGGGAAGGGTGGATTTGACTCAGCTCTGGGACTCCCTTGGAATTGCAAAGGAATGATTTGAGAGAGGTTTTCGTTGACCTAAGGCAATGTAATAAACCTGACCATATGTGCCCACCTCTCCACAGAACAGACCCTCCTCCACTCCTAATGTCACACGGCAAAGGCATTACACATGTAGTGGTGTTTACATTTTAAAAATACATCCAACCTTTGTATGCAACTGATGTGTAGTGCTAATGCTAAAGTATAACTAACAGTATAGGGATGCAGAAAATGTGCAAAATGAACTTGTGCTTTAAATCATGTTATAATATTGTTACCTCCACAAAAACCCAGCGTTGTTTTTGTTTCATTCACACATGTTTGAGTAACTCTGCCATTATAAGAATTTCTACATCTTCCAAACACAAAATGCTCTGTACCACCTTGTGATGTCATGAAGCGGTAGTTTTCAAGTTAACAGATACCTTCCCTTTTGTGCGTACCTTACCTTTTGTTTAGAAGAGACTGGAAATGCCAGGGCTAAAAATATCCACATGATTCTAGTGAATGTGCATGGAGTTTAAAAGCACATTAGAGCACTTCCTGTATTACCACATGACATCACAAGGTGGAACAGAGTGTTTTCTGTTTGAGAGAAGAACTCAGGATAAATAGGCAGGATTTGTATGTTAAACAAGTGTCAATGAAACAAACAAACAAACAAAAAAAACTCCAGGTATGTTTTGATAAAGAAACAGCATTGTAACATAGATCAGAAAATAGCATAATACAGGCCCTTTAAGCTGTAATTAGCATATCACAATGGCTGCAATTTATTTATAAAGATATACGATTATTTGCAAAAAAGAATATATCTTGTATTGCACAAACCACTGTCTAAATTGCATTATCTGACCACCAGTTCAGTATGTGCATGGTTAGGTTTATTTATTCGTTATTTGTAGTTAAATACCACATTGGAAAACATGCGCAAGAAGCTCAAAGTGCACTATGAAATACTGTATTAAAAACAACCACATAAAGAAATAATAGACAGTCATTACAGACATGCTGATACTGTGAAATAAACAAGCTACAAAAGATTAAATATCTAAAAATATAAAAGTTCAATGTGCATTGTTAAGATGCGTGAAGAGTCCCTCAGTCGTCCAGGTAGAATCCATGATAAAAGAAGAAATTCAATTTGTCAACTGGACAAAGTTTGTTTGGTCGAAAACGTTTCGCCGCTCATCCGAGAGGCTTCGTCAGTTCTGGTTAGAGTGCTGGTAAGACACTGCTTATATCTCGCTGCAGGGAGGAGCTAACTATACTGCAGTTTTTCTGAAACTATCTCGCCTATTTGTTTCTGTCTTTTGTTTCTCTTTTCACACCTCTGGCCCTGACCTGGCTAGCCCTATTGTTTCTTTTGTTTGTTTTGATTTAGGTTTAAGAATGGAATTATAGATGGGAGACAAATTATGTCTGACTCCACCATTTCTGTTTAAAGAAGGATTCTCTTTTTTGACAAAAAATAGCCTCTTTAACTCCCCTCTCAAACCAGTTCTTTTCCCTGGCCAAGATCTGAACCTCACTGTCCTCAAATGAATGGCCCGTGGCTTCTAGGTGGAGATGTACAGCAGATGACGGTCCACTCTGGCACGCCCGTCTGTGTTGGTACATCCTCTTGTGAAGTGGCTGTTTTGTTTCTCCAATGTAGCGCTCACTGCAGTCTTCACTACACTGAATGGAGTAGACCACATTGCTTTGTTTGTGGCTCGGTGTTTTGTCCTTTGGGTGGACGAGTTTTTGTCTTAAAGTGTTTGTGGGTTTGAAATAAACTGGGATTTCATATTGTCTGAAAATCCTCTGTAGTTTTTCCGACATTCCGGCTACCCCTTTCCTCCTGGGTTCCTGGGAACCCAGGAGGAAAGGGGTAGCGATTCCTTACCTGGCCGGCGTGTCGGAAAAACTACACAGGATTTTCAGACAATATGAAATCCATTCTTAAACCTAAATCAAAACAAACAAAAGAAACAATAGGGCTAGCCAGGTCAGGGCCAGAGGTGTGAAAAACAGTTGTGTAGGGATGAATAGGTATGCTAACCTAGACGCCAGAGAAACAAAAGCAGAAACAAATAGGCGAGATAGTTTCAGAAAAACTGCAGTATAGTTAGCTCTTCCCTGCAGCGAGATATAAGCAGTGTCTTACCAGCACCCTAACCAGAACTGACGAAGCCTCTCGGATGAGCGGCGAAACGTTTTCGGCCAAACAAACTTTGTCCAGTTGACAAATTGAATTTCTTCTTTTATCTTCAATGTGCATTGTTTGAGATTATAACAGTTTGTGGAAAGAAGCTGTGAGCATGACAAGAAATCTACTGTGAACTGAATCTTAATCGTAAGCAAAAACTGCAGATCTAACCACAACCAAAAATGTTGAACACTTTTTCAAAATCATCTATCTCCCTGTTTTATCGTTGACCTATTCTTGATTCTACTTGATCAACACAATGGATAGATCAAACACTTAAAGAGGGTATTATGCAAATTCGTTTCTACCATGTCATAAATTGTTCCCTTCCTGCCTGAAGAGGTTTTCGATGCCATCCAGGCATATTTTAGTAATCTAGTGATCTCTCCCAGGTCTTCGAACCCTCTTTATGGTTAGCTTACTCTATTCTGTAGACCACAAGCCTACGTCATCCATGCTCATACTCTCATACTTTAAAAACATACTAAATACAAAAAAATACTAAAATGTACACAGCTACTTAACAAACCTGATGTGATGTGCAGTAGTTTCATTAGCGGGATGTGCTTTCAGTAACTTGCAAAACATGTTAATACATTGTTTTCGGAGAATATAGCATTTTCAAAATAATAAAAGGTAACATGGTGATCTAAATATATGCATTAGCAGTTAATCATAGATTTTTGCTGTGTTGTACCACCTCTTTAAGTTATTTTTATATAATATTTGTCTTTTGTTTTCAGGTGAACCACGTGGCCTCTGCAGCTTTTCAAGTGGATGCATTTGGACAAAGGTTTATTCTGGACGTAGAGCTTAATCAGTAAGTGACAATGGCGTTTTTTTGGGGTTTTTTTTTACTGTGGAAGTGCCAGAGTACACAGTATGACACATCATATCTTCATCTTCAAATGCATTAAAACGTCACCAAGCCAAGTTACAGATTGCATATCTACAATCTGTAACTTGGCTGTAATCGAATAAATGCAAGAGAGATACATTTAATGCCATACTGATTATTTTATTTTTATTTTATTTTATTATTTATTTTATTTGAATTAGTACAATGAATGCATATTAAACAACATGACAACAAACAGCATCAATTTAAATACGCCGGAATTAGCACAATAGCTACTTTACATCCGTTGTCCTAAGGCAGATCAGAACAGAAGAACATTAAGAGGAACACACAGAAGAGACAAAAGTGCACATAGACATGACAGCAACTTAACCACAATAGACCATTCTGAGTTTAAGAGGCCCAGAGAAGAAGAACATCTATCTGTGTGAGCATGTTTGATTATTTTTCAACCAATGTTTCAGCGTGTTTTTGAAGGTTGAGAAGGACCCACAGTTCCTGACATGAGCAGGTAATGAGTTCTATGACTCTGATCCTCTGATAGACGTCACCATTTGGCCAAATTTGGTCCTGCGTCTCTGTATGTCACAGTCTCCTCTGGTCAATGCTTTTTTTTTACTTATAAAATCCATTAATGGTGGAGGAGCGAGTCCATTTAAAACTTTAAAGACAAGGCAAGCATCCATAAAAACCTGATAAGATCCAAGATAAGATTTCAAGATCCAAAATATTATACTTACTTAAGATATTCCAATAGTGATACTGTAGAGGCTTTTTGTCATTATATTGTCATTATATTCCATCCAAATCCCTCCACCAGAAAAGTTACATACTGCAAATTTAATGGCTCAAAATTCAAGCCCAGCAAATACAACAGTGGCCCAATATGCTATTTTCTGATCTATTTTATAGTGTTGTTTCCTCATCAAGTTGTGTTTTGTTTCATTCTCACACATTTAACACATAAATCCTGCATATTTAGGCTGAGTTCTTCACCTTGTAATGTCATGTGGTAATTCAGGAAGTGCTCCACTGTGTTTTTAAACTCCATACAAATTTGCTAGAATCTTTTCGATGATGATTTCAGCTCTGGAATTGCCGCTCTCTACTGAAGTAACGGTAAAAGGTAGCTGCTTACTTGAAACCTTGACTTGGAACAGAGTATTCTGAACTTGGAGATGTTGACAAACTTAATAATGCAGGATTCCTCAAACATGTGTGAATGAAACAAAACACAACTCTGAGTATGTTTTTGACAAGGTACCAACATTGTAACATGGTTTAAAGCTCACAAGAATAAATTCTGTGTAATATAGGCCCTTTTAAGCCAGAGGACACCAATTATATTTTCCAGTGGGCCAGATTTGGAAGAGTTTAAGAAATCTTGTCTTATCTCTTTGCATTGGAATGGATCATCTAGATTGTACTATCTGTGTATTTGACTGGCTTTAGCAGGCCTGCTGTTGTGTGCTTGATTTAAGGGATCCATCATAATAGAAAGTGATTTCCGAGAAGGGCCGTAGTGCTGCTGTGTTAGACGCCAGTATTGATCCCGCTTTTGCTAATGGAACAACTCTCTTTCCACACTTCCTGTCTTTACCTTGTGTAGGGCTCGGTCTCAAACTTCTCCCATGTTGAATTTGAACTAAACATTTTATTGGCTCCATGGGTCTAGATTTTCTATTTTGTGTCAGAAGAACAGATTACTTTTTACGGTATTCATCCAAATTCTTACTGGAAAAGTAAACAAGTAGGTGAAAAGATGGAGAAATACTACTTTATAGAAATTAGATTGAAAGCACTTCAGTTCTTTTGAGATTTTTGCTTTTTTTGTTTGTTTGTTTGTTTTGCTTGTTATAATTTTTTAATGAAAATGTATTCTACTTAGAAGGTCCCATTGAGATTCAGAATCTTATTTTCACATATCAGAATTCATTTTTGTTATCTTCTAGTCTACAGTTTCAAAATAATATTGTAAATAGCATAGATTAAAAAACACAGATCTCCTTCCTCTCTAAAATGGTTTATTTTTCTCCTATTAAATATTGTCTTTTCACTTATTTTCAGTCTTCACGTTACAAACAGAGAATCAGACAGTATTTGGTGCTTGAGTCATGGTGTATTTTGGGGTGAGGATGTGTTGATGTGTTTTGTGTTGAAACAGACACTAAAGAGTAAACAGCCACATTTTGTTTTAGTGGAGCCTCATCAGGGACTTAACCCAGCTGTGACTGTGGTCTGAATAACAATAACAGTGGTCAGCCTGTTACTTAATCAGGTTTGTTTTTTCGGGTTTTTGAGTCTGTTAAAGCATTTAGCATTTCAGAGTTTGAGATTGAGAAACTGTTATGTAGTAGTTGTTCTAGTCACAATATTACATTTTTAAACTCAATGTTGATACTAAGGAATCCACTCAATACTCAATACCAAAATAAAAAAATGCTACTTTTTAGGTCTTATAATGCCATTTTCATATAGAAATGTTATTTCCTTTTTGAATAACATATATTTCCTATGCTAAGATAAAGAATAGTACTTTCTTTATCTTAACATGAGGTGTTATAATAAATCTGTTCATCAAAGATGAAATTTTGTCCTGTTAATGTGATATTTTGCAGTATGATGATATTTTGCAGTGATGCTTGCTCAGATGAGTATCTTGTTTCAATATTAGATACAACATTAAGTTATTGTAGTAATAGTTGTCCTCTTTAGTAGCAGTAGTATTACTAGTTGTAGCTGTAGAAGTCATAGTACTGGTACACCAATAGTAAATAGTTAGTAAACAGGCTTCCTGTTTGCCAGTGCTCAGTATTAGATTAAGTTTAAATACCAATTAGCAATCAAACTGTTGTGTTATGGTTATTGTAAGTACAATGTTATGATAATTTCTCCACCCCTACAACCCTATTTAGATTTTCTTTTTTGAGCATGACATTTTTACAGTTATTATTTTTTATTATTTTACTATTATTTTGATTTAACTGTGATCTGAATAATCACTAAGTAATCAATTAAACTCATAATCTTCTTTTTCCCCACAAATATTACATAGTGTCTTCATCCAAGTAATAATATGACAAAACATTAATAGTAATGATGCTCATGCACTAATTTCTGTCTGAAAGGTCAGGTATTGTATAGATGACACTCAATTTCCACGCTTTAGACTTTCATTATAAACAAACCCATTGTGTTTGCACGGGGACATGTTTGGACACGAGGCACCAGCTCATGAAGCATGTCCCGGACTGAGATCTGGAGGGGGTAGATGCTCTTTGTCCTCCCACGGGTCATGCCCACTTTTAGATATTCATGAGACAAGCCTTAGAGGGGGGTGGTGAGGGTTTCCAAAAATCATTGACTTACCCGCTCCTCCCCCCTCCTGCCAAACCAGCCGCATCATTATTACTATACACCCATTCACCATTCTGCTCCCTCTGTGTCGCACCCGCCCCTCCCACCTGCTCATGCTGAATAATAGATCCCTCTGTACACCAGGAGAAATACATTTTTAGATTCTTAGAATAGAGGCAGAGCTGCATCGTATTGCAAAAGTCAAATCAGTATTGCAATATAATTGATATCTGTTGTGATAACAAAGGTAGATTTTTATTTATTATTTAGCTTAAATCCAAAATTAGCATTGATTTAATTTTGATTGTGTCCATGTTAAGTTTTAATTTTGGACAGTATTTGACTATTAAAATAATAGTCAAAAAGTACATTAAAATATAGCAATAATATTAGTATCCCAATAGTTTACTATGTCTGTGTCACATATCAAAACATATGATTTATTTGCCAATATTGTGCTTCCCTAATAGTAGTAAAGAGTGCATTGATAGACCTGACCTATTACTACAACATCACATGGAGAACATTTCATTTTATTATTGAGCTACAAATTGTGTTTGCTTTGCCTGATCGAATAGAACATTAAATAACCATCTTAACCACAACCTCGAACAGCTTGTGTTGTTTTATATTTGTTTAGCTGACATTTTTAGTGGCAGCTTATGTATCCAAAACACATTTACTTTGACACAAATAAAACCATCTTGAAGCTTGAAAACTGTAAATAAGATGTAAAAATATCCAAGCCTAGATGGCTTTAGCTTTGCATCAGACATGCCTCTCCAATACAACAACCAATATATACTCAACAAAAATATAAACGCAACACTTTTGTTTTTGCTCCCATTTTTCATGAGATGGACTTAAAGATCTAAAATTCATTCCAGATACACAATATTACCATTTCTCTCAAACATTGTTCACAAATCTGTCTAAATGTGTGATAGTGAGCACTTCTGCTTTGCTGAGATAATCCATTCCACCTCACAGGTGTGCCACATCAAGATGCTGATCTGACATCATGATTAGTGCACAGGTGTACCTTATACTGCCCACAATAAAAGGCCACTCTGAAATGTGCAGTTTTGTCTCACAGCAAAATGCCACAGATGTCACAAGCATGGAGGGAGCGTGCAATTGGCATGCTGACAGCAGGAATGTCAACCAGATCTGTTGCTCGTGCATTGAATGTTCATTTCTCCACCATAAGCCGTCTCCAAAGGCGTTTCAGAGAATATGGCAGTACATCCAACCGGCCTCACAACCACAGACCACGTGTAACCACACCAGCCCAGGACCTCCACATCCAACAGGTTCACTTCCAAGATCGTCTGAGACCAGCCACTCGGACAGCTGCTGAAACAATTGGTTTGCATAACCAAACAATTTCTGCACAAACTGTCAGAAACTGTCTCAGGGAAGCTCAACTGCATGCTCGTCGTCCTCATCGGGGTCTTAACCTGACTCCAGATCGTCGCCGTAACAGACTTGAGTGGGCAAATGCTCACATTCGATGGTGTCTGGCACGTTGGAGAGGTGTTCTCTTCACAGATGAATCTCGGTTTACATTGTTCAGGGCAGATGGCAGACAGCGTGTGTGGCATCGTGTGGGTGAGCGCTTTGCTGATGTCAGTGTTGTGTATCGAGTGGCCCATGGTGGTGGTGGGGTTATGGTATGGGCAGGCATCTGTTATGGACGAAGAACACAGGTGCATTTTATTGATGGCATTTTGAATGCACAGAGATACCGTGATGAGATCCTGAGGCCCATTGTTGTGCCATACATCCATGAACATCACCTCATGTTTCAGCAAGATAATGCACAGCCCCATGTTGCAAGGATCTGTACACAATTCTTGGAAGCTGAAAATGTCTCAGTTCTTGCATGGCCAGCATACTCACCGGACATGTCACCCATTGAGCATGTTTGGGATGTGCTTGACCGGCGTATACGACAGCGTGTACCAGCTCCTACTAATATCCAGCAACTTCGCACAGCCATTGAAGAGGAATGGACCAACATTCCACAGGCCACAATTGACAATCTGATAAACTCTATGCGAAGAAGATGTGTTGCACTGCATGAGGCAAATGGTGGTCACACCAGATACTGACTGGTTCTGAGTCCCCAGACCCCCCAGTAAAGCAAAAAAAATTGCACATTTCAGGGTGGCCTTTTATTGTGGGCAGTCTAAGGCACACCTAAGTGCACCTAGGTGCACTAATCATGATGTCAGATCAGCATCTTGATGTGGCACACCTGTGAGGTGGGATGGATTGTCTCAGCAAAGCAGAAGTGCTCACTATCACACATTTAGACAGATTTGTGAACAATGTTTGAGAGAAATGATAATATTGTGTATCTGGAATGAATTTTAGATCTTTAAGTCCATCTCATGAAAATTAGGAGCAAAAACAAAAGTGTTGCGTTTATATTTTTGTTGAGTGTATAACTAGCAATCAATATGCACGAGAGATTGTGGGTAAATATAATTTTATTGATTTTGCAAACAGTATCGAACAGTATCGTGAACATATCTGATTAAATATCGCTGTATCACAGAGAGACCCTTTGTTGTTGTGGCATGTGTTATCTGCTGTGCTGTCTGCTGATGACTCTATTATGCTAATTCAGCTCAAGCGCTAAGCTAAATATATCATTTATCTTCTCGATAAGATGTTTGTGTACGCCGCTAATGCTAAGAGTGTTCTCCAAATGAGCCAAACATCTGATTATTTTGAGGTTTGATGAATGAGGACAGATGCATCAATAATATGTTGCCTTGTATATAGGAGTGTTTTTGGTCCCAGGTGCAGAAGGCTGTGAAGTGTTGTTTTAATTATAGCTAACAAGAACGGATTGAAAGAAATGAGGTTCTGATGGAAAGGGTGGAAATCAATACTTAGGAGAATTAAGAGGAAGGAGCACACAGAATGACTTGTCTTAATCTGATTTTCCCCCCTTTGTTTTAAATGTGTTGGCAATGTCATCACATGTTTAAGACTTAAAGTCACTAGTCGTTAGGATCATGCTGGTGTTTGTTATTGCTTTGACTGAATCTGAGGCTGAATTTAAATAGAAATGATAATGCATTTTTTCACATATTATTTTTAATGCCTTTTAGTATCTTTTAGCTGTGTACAAAGGATGACTATTTAAGTTAAAATGAGTGGCTCCAGTTTACAGTATAAGCTAGTTTATAGATGCAAAATCCAGCAATATTTGAATTTACAATGCAGTTTGCGGATTCAGGTTTCAGTGTTCAGGCAGTGTGTCTGTTACTTCTCTTCGCTAATACCTCCAGTGGACATTCTCATATGTCCTTGAAGAATACATAATTATACAATCTCGCCTCTCAACTATACATGAAACATTTACACTGGGTTGAGGTTAAGGTTCACTTTATGTAGGAAGATTTGTCCTCTGCATTTGACCAACCCATCAGTGACCCATCTTCTGGTCTTGAGCTATGTTTGATTAGGAGGACATTAGCTGGAGGATTTTGCCTCTTGTGCATGTTTGGATGGATGGGGCAACCAGAATGCCTAGAGGAAATTCTTAGATATAAGCACCTGCAAACTCCACACAGAGAAGATGAACTGATAACTGTGATTAGTTAGTATCATAGTCATTCTCAAAGTTTAACTGAATTAGGGTTGTGAAAAAAATCAAAACTAAAGCTATAAAAATACATACTTACCCTGTATACTATATATTTATATATTTTTGTTTTGCATTCTGCATTCTATTGTAATACTGTTTTTTTATGGTGATGAAACTGACTGATTGAATTGAGTATTGAGTCTTTAATTTCAAAATCAAGTTCAGCTGTTGGTATAGTAACATACAGCTGGAAAAAAATAAGAGACCAATGCATTTTTTTCTGAAATCAGCATCTCTACATGTATTACAGCCATTCCATTCCAGCGTCTGTTGAATTCCAACACAAACACAAAGCTGAGCTAC
The DNA here is from genome assembly GCA_036785185.1 of Paratrypauchen microcephalus. Lineage (NCBI taxonomy): Eukaryota > Metazoa > Chordata > Actinopteri > Gobiiformes > Gobiidae > Paratrypauchen > Paratrypauchen microcephalus. The sequence goes on along the minus strand of JAVJIX010000002.1, from coordinate 8,300,569 downwards.
TTCAGTTCTTGCACCAGGAGTGGATTAAAATCACCCAAGAACAATGTGAAAGACTTGTGGAGAGCATGCCGAGACGCATGAAAGCTGTGATTAAAAATAAGTGTTATTGCACCAAATATTGATTTCTGAACTCTTCTTAAGTGTAAACATTAGTATTATGTTGTTTTAAAATGAATTTGATCTTGTTTCTTTGCATTGTTTGAGGTCTGAAAACATGTATCCTTTTTGTCATTTTGACCATTTGTCATTTTCTGCAAATAAATGCTCTAAACGATAATATTTTTATTTGGAATTTGGGGGAAATGATGTCAGTAGTTTATAGACTCAAACAAAAATGTTCCTTTTGCCCAAACACATACTTATAAGTAGTAAAAGGAGAGAAACCTGATAATTTTGCAGTGGTCTCTTATTTTTTTCCAGAGCTGTATAATAAAAACCATATCACTTCCCATATTTCCTTCCTCTTTCGAGAGTCTCCTCCTGCACCCTGTTCTCCCAGTACACCTGCTCATCCATAACACGTGCAGCTTGTTCCAACATGCTCCGCTCTCACATAGACATGATTTAGGCCTCTCCCCTGTCCCACTGTCCCATTCACAGACCATTCATCACTGACCCACGTGTCCCGCCTGCCTGGAGACATCCTTACACACTCACTCCTCTCTCCTTCTGTCCTCCTCTCTTTCTCTATTACTGTTACTCTCTTCCTCCTCTCTCTCTCTGTTTCTCTCCTCCTCCCTCCACATCCCCTTCTCCTCTCTCTCATCTTCATCACTGTCTCTCTCTCTTTCTCTCTCCTCTTCACTCCAGCTTTTCTCTCTCTATCATCTCTCCCGCTCATCACTCTCTCCCTTGATCTCTTGTCCTCATATTAGTCTGTATCTCTTTTTCTCCCTTTCTCTCACTCTCCCCTTCCTCAAGCTCATCTTTCTGTGTCTCTCCCCCTCCCTCTCTCTCTCTTTGTCCCATCATCGCTGGCTCTCCTCTCGTTCTCTCTGTCCTCCTCCCCCTCTCTCTTACTCTTTCTATTCCATATACATTTCTCTCCACTCTCCTCTCCTCCTTTCCCTCTCATTGCCGCCCTCCCTCCTCTGTCCTCGACTCTGTAATTTATTTCAGCGAGGCGTGATCTGATTTAGTGAGGACTTAATGAGAAAAACACAGAGTGGTGGAGGTGTAGGAGAAGTAGTGAAGAAGGGATGAACCAAAGTCAGAGAGAACATGTGCGGGCGCCCTTCATGTATCCTTGAGCATGGGTGGGTGGAGTAGGTGCAGCAAAGACAGAGAACACATTACACTGTACATGAATTTACAGTGAGAGAAGTACGTCCCACTTTCTTCTAAACTGACTTGTGTTTCTCTTCAGACCAGCTTTGTATTTAAAACATTATTTGGCCAACATAGGCTAGTAATTAATGAAAATTAGATGAAATTAATGAATATTTCTGGACCGCGTCTCTTGGCTGGCCTGAGAATGCCTTGGGGTCCCACCGGAGGAGCTAGAAGAAGTGTCTGGGGTGAGGGAAGTCTGGGAGTCCCTGTTTAGACTGCTAATGGATAGAAGACAGTATCAGATAATAATAATGAACCACTGAATGAGCCCCTCCGATCACCACCAACACTCATGCACTCAGCACATTCATGCCCCACTGTGGCATCTGGTTGCATTCCCCGCGGTCACTAACCAAGCCCAGTTTTGCATGGCTTCTGAGTTCTGATGAGACTGGCCTTTAATTTATGCAGTATCAGTACTGGTGCATACCTAGGACCAGGTTTGCTCAATACGTCAATCGTGATCTACCAGTCAATCGCCAAGGTAGTGTGGGTATATCGTAGTGTTCTAGTACTCGATACCAGTCTTGGTCTCGAGATGAGTGCGACCATAATTCATTACGGCTGCTGCCGTTAACAATAAACTTTTACCGGTGTGCGGGACCGTGTGGGTCTTCTCACTGCAGCCTGTGCACCTGTGCGCCACCAGTGCACACAGGTTGTACGCAACAGTGTGTAGCCTTGCGTACCAGTGTGTATCACAGAGCAGGTTAAACTTTTTAAAACATCCTACCTGCCCATGCCTCACGTCAGCACGCCTCTCCTTTTCACGCTCTCTCCTTGCTGCGTATAGCGCACACAGGCTCCCTCCTCAGTGCGCACTGATTAAAAGTGCAAGGATGAAACGCAAAGCAAAAACTAATCTAAATTTATGTTACATTGTCCGCACAGAGCAGGCCTACAGCACAGAGCAGGCTTACCATGACATGTGGTTGAATTTTGCCTAATAAAAGTGCACAAATGCATCTGTTTGTCACGACATGTGTTTGGTAAATGTGTAAGAGTAAGGTAATGACAAAAAATGTACAGAATGTACATGAAATTATGCAAGGTAAATCAACATGCATTGTACATGTAAAGAATTGTCAATATATTTATAAATAAATGATTTGCATTTTTGTTGTAGGTAGATCATTTTAACTTGGACATTTTATAAGTAGTTTGCATGCTGAAAAGTGTGAGCACCCCTGCCTAAGACTGTACCCTCATCAAAACATACATCTCTGAATCCGCTGCTCTTTCTCATGCTAATTACACTCTTATTTATTGCTGAGGGATTCTACACACTCTTATTCATTTATTTTCAGTCTTCATGCTACAAACAGAGAATCACACATAATTTGGTGCTAGATGGTGTTGTATTTTGGAATGAGGATGTGTTGAAAGAAACTAACAATCTGCCAAAAAGTAAACCTAGCCACATTTTGTTTAGCAGAGACTCAATGAGCCTGAGCAGAGACTTAGCCCAGCTATGCCTGTGGTCTGAATAACAATAAGAGTGGTTGAATCTGCAATTTTGGATTTCTAACATTAAGTATTGAAATAACTGTTGGACTATATTCTTTACTGTTTCACAAATTCTTTCATTCATAGACAATACTGGTAGCAAGCATAGTTATCTCAGTTCGGCAGTTCAAACAGAATTTCAGAAGGTACCGTTTATGCCTCCTAATTGCTGTTTTTTCTTCTTTTTTATTCACCATTTTCAAAGCCCCCACCACCACCATTTGAAAGGATTACCCAATACAAAGAAACAAGACTTAACTCAGTGAAGAAACATGCAAATTCATCTTAAAATGGCTTTATATGCAATACAAAAATCTCCACATATAGCAGAGATTACCTGTTTAAAATCTTAACAGTTTAATTTTGTGTATCACTATGTAACACATTGCCAAAGTCAGATTTTCTTGTCTGTTTACCACCATTGGAAAACAGTATTGCATGTCGCAGCTCTTTTGATGCATGCAGCTTCACTAGAGCCAATGCATAATTTAGGAGCCCACTTGAATTGGACTGTGCAGTGCATGCTATAAGACACAACAACAGTACAAGCGTTAGACAACCGATAGATCTATTTCAAGTAATTGATATTGCAGCTGATCATCAACATTCCCTGTGATACTCAAGTTAGACTTTAATCTGAGCTTTATTTTGCGCTCATATTGATCTCAGGCTCTTGAAAATGTATTGTTTAAATTCATTTTGTGTTCTTTTCATGAGTTTTCAGACTTAGACAAGGGAAATTACTTGGACACAGTAGCTCACGCATCACATTATATTACAATAACACAGAGTAAAACAATATAAAAAATGGTATTAAACTTCTAATTAAGTTGCAATAAAAAATAGCAAGAGATACTGTGACCTGCTGCCTCTCTCTCAGGCTCGAAGGGTGTGAATCTTAACAATCTTCAAGTCTCAAAGACAACCTTAAAACTTTTTTGACTGTGTGTTGACTTTTTTGACTAATGTGTCTAAGTTCTACCATTCAAAGAGATACTGTACATGCAGAACACCCCCAGCACGATGTATCAACTCATTTATGTTTTTGTTTTTGTTTTTTGTCTATTGCCTACCAGACCACACATTCGTTCTTCAACCTCTCTTATGGCTCTAGTTTATATTGTAGTTTTTCATGGTGAAATATATCGCTGAATATTGTTAATGTAAAACGTAATTGATTTCACTGTGTAGAAACTGGCTTAAGACGGCTATTACACCATAAAGCAAGCAAGAATCAAAATTAAAATGGGGATCAGGGTATCAAGATATTTGAATAGTAATTTTAATAGACAATCCACCACGGTGCACAGCAGTAAAATTTTATGTGTACAATTTTATATCTTTGTGAATGGTCAAATTAAAGTACTCAAAATGTCACCTATAATGTCACTGAAACCCCTAAATAGCACACCAATTCTGCATTATGTAATCATAATGAAGAGTATATATTTTATTCTAATTTTAATATTTTTTCCCTCTTTGTAAGCTCCAGTTTGCCCCTACGCTGATGTAAAGTGATTAAAGAGTGAATGAATTAGAGCCAGGAGACCTTTAATGAGGCCTCAGTGGGAGAGGACTGGAGGAGAGGGGGGCTATGGGCAGGTGAATGCAGCTGTAACATTCCCCATAGACCAACACGAACCTATTCTGCTTTTCAAATCTATATATTCTCCATCCGCCTTTCCATCTCTCTCTTCATCGCTCTTATCCCCTCCCCCCTTTTTCAGACCCCTGACACAGCACACGTCCTGCTCTTTTGTGTGAGCTTCTCCCTTTTATGATGGGGTTAAATGACAAATCCATATACGGGACAGAGGCGCCTGTGACGGCTGTGTGGGGACATTGATTTGCTTGGCGTGTTTTGTTTTCACATCTTTTCTCAAAGCCAAACCAAATAACAGGCTTGAGTTTGTTGTGGTAAAATTGTACATTATAGACGTAATTACCCCAAATTAAGTAAAATATATTGTGTTCACATGACATCACAACATTCAAAAATCCATATATAGTAGTTTAAAAACTGAGCTGGTCACAATTCAGTTTGCTGTTTAAGTGTCAGATTTGAGTGAATTTAAACTCTGTCGTCTATCTCCATGGAGACAAGCAGGTGACATCACCAGGTCAAGTTATAAGATAAGATAAGATAAGATAAGACTTTACTGATGTCACACAGGAGAAATTCACTTGCCACAAAACAACAACAAAAAAAAGTGCATGCAGACAGTTGAGATAGTAATAATACTAATAAAATAATATAGGGAAAGAAATTGCACATTAAGACTATATAGTGGAGTTATACACTCTGATAGTCTTATAGGTCAGATCTGTGTAGAGACAACACAATTCACAGAAAGATTGCGTGTTTTCAATGTATTTTTGAGCACCTAATTGAATAAATTCAATACAGATGAGTTTAATACCACACTGTAGAACATTTCTGACAAAGCAATAACATCTCCATGAACACAAGTAAGTGGCAGACACAGAAATGTTACATAGTGCACCTTTTAAATACTACCGAGACCCCTGAGTCACTTTACTGTTTAGATTATGATTCTGGGAGTAGTGCACAGTCATGACAGACATGAGCATGCACTCCTATCAGATTTGAACTGCAGACCCTATGGTTAGTGGGTGTCACAGATCCAACATTAAATTCTCGATCCATTGGTTTCAGAGTTATGACAAATTATATCTAGAACAATTCAGAACAAAAGATATTCTAGAATTTGAATGGTTAAAAGTCTTCAAAATGGCATCCACAACAGGAAAAGGCATCTGATAAAACCCCTGAATAGCTCCATCACTTTTTTTTTTTTAAATTTCTGCCTTTACCACAGTAAAACAAAGTGCTGCTAAGCGACCAAGATCGTGAGACGAATTATGGACTAAAAAGTTGAATTTGACCTCACACTGTGTCACAATAAAAGCGACTCCAATGTCAAATCTTTTACTGGAAAAATAATTGCACGTGATCGACAAGCAGACAGATCCCACTGCTCTGAGCTTTGCAGACACCCACTCAGTAATAAGTGTTTTTCCATTGTCAAGCTCGGAGTGAGGGAGAGTAGGCTGGCATTAAATGTGAAGGCGCAAGAGGCATGTCATTATTATTTAAATGTACCTGCAAAAAACTTAGCCCTTGATTGACAGCTGGCCACTGTCTCTGAAACACATGTTGTCACAGTGATAGGGATGAAAACCTTAAACTATGTAGGCTGCAGTGGTCTGAGAGAGAAAGTGTGCATGGATGGATTTCATGCTGTGTTTTAAAAGTAAGTGCTCAAGATATGACGTTAAACTGACATTTAGATTTTCTTGTGTCGTTGCATTGATAATGATACTCCTCACCTCAGCTATTTCATGTTTTATGACATACCATATCTGAGGTGTATGTAGGTCGCCAGCAGATGCATGAACTGTAGTGAGACTGTTAAAATGTGGCTAAAACAATAGCCACTGACTATTTAGGTGTTGTTTACTAAGGTAATATGAGCACTGAAGATCAGAGAAGGTGAATGAACTTTGTTTTGAACTCCGAAGAGGGAAATGAGATGTTCAGGATGCAAGAATGAAACAAAGCAACCAACAACTTAAAGGTATGTTTTTGATGAGGAAATAATGTTGAAACATAATTAAAAGCTAAAAAAAGTCAGTTTGGTATAATATGGGCCTAAGGGTTAAGTTGCAGATTGGAGTGGATGTATGGGTCCTTTTCAAGATGCTGGTTCCGGTTCTCTCAAAAGTGCGGATCCTTATTTACCAGCCCATTCATTCTCATTTATGGGAAATTAGCCAATTCATGCTAAAATAAATCAATATGTAAAGCAGACTTATTATGCAAAATTGACTTTTCAAACATTTTAACCATGATATAGTTGTTTCTCCTTCTCGTTTACCCTCTTGAGGTTGTATTTGGAGTGATTCGTTCATGTTTGAGCAAGCTTATTTTCAAGATGCCATATTGCTCTCTAATTTTATCTTCTTAATCAGTGATACATGTAGGATTCATTCATTTTTGTACAAATAAAAATGTGATGACGTTTACGATGACGTCAGCTCCCATTGAACACCACAGTTTTCTAATGCCGAAGTCAGCGGACTTAGATATTGCAATTTATGTTATGTTGCATATACAAACCTATTCTATGATATAAATGGTTCACCAGAGACGTCAGTGCTCATAAAAGTAGGTATTTGTGTCAGTTGTTTTATTCTTTCAGTGGACCAATGTTTGCTTATGAGCCCTTATATAGTCTTATATACACAGTCATGACAGTGTAACATGTCAGCAAACAAAGTACAAACAAAGACAGTAGTGCCGTGGTGTCTCGGGGCAGCGCACTTCATTACCGTGAGTATTCTGTATGATGTAAACTCCGATAGGGGGTGACTGTGTTTGTTTAGAGGTGTGGGGGAGGGGAACAGCAGCTGATTATGAGACTGAGGCTGCGTCTTTGTCCAATAAATTATTTAAATCCTGTAACAATTAAAGCTGAAATGTGTTATCAGGGCAGCCCATTAGAGAAGAGCGCAGAGATCACAGGCCTCACACACCCAGAGGACCAGGCACTGCTGCAGACTTAAGAACCACTTTGATATGAGACTTTGAAGCTAAAATATTATGCTAAATCAACTTTGAACTTCCATGTTAAAATTAGAAACACAACAGTAGTATCTTGATTCATTCAGATCTGTTATACGAGTTGGGTTGATCTTTGGATCAACTTAAAAACTGCTTTATCTGAAAACAAGTGATCCAATGCATTTCTCATGTCAGGTATGTAATTGGCTTCACCACACAGTTTCTATATGCTAACTTGTGTGATGTTTTTATATAGCTGCTCTTAAAAAATGCCAACATGTTTCACTTCACGAATTCAACACCAAATTTAAACAGGACCAGCAAAATAAGTCATTTTCCATATACTTAATTAAAGACAAATATGTTAAATACCATTGCAGAATGGTTCAAAAACATAAAAATAAAAAAAAACTCATACCTGATTGTCTCCATGGTGATGTTATTGTGTTACCTGGAATAGTATGGCATTAAAGGCAAATTAAAGTTTTTTTTACAATCTGAGCCTTCTTTCGGCAATAAAACAAGTAGTTTTACTCACCCATAGCATTTTTCGGTCAATTGGAGCAGTATCGCAGAACTTATGTTGAGCCGTTCTGTTCTAGTAATGATCCCGTATCCGTTAACATGGTGCTGTATCATTTGCTCGGGGCATTACTTTGCGGTGTCCAAATAACACAAACTTTAGCACTTTTCAAATCATAGAAGCCCGATGTCTTAATGAAAGATTTCGTTTGAAGCAAAAGTGGCCTGTAATCCGAGATTTAGCCATAGTTTCGAGTAGATGAGGACGCCAGTGCGCATGCGCGGATTGTGCTATCAGCTCCGGGGACCCAAACATGAAACGCAAAGCTGAAAACTATGGATAAATCTCGGATTACAGGCCACTTTTGCTTCAAACGAAATCTTTCATTAAGACATCGGGCTTCTATGATTTGAAAAGTGCTAAAGTTTGTGTTATTTGGACACCGCAAAGTAATGCCCCGAATACAAATGCTAACGGATACGCTACAACATAACTTTCTTCAAACAGCTCCAAATGACACGAACGTGATATGGGTGAGTCAAACGACTTGTTTTATTACCGAAAGAAGGCTCAGATTGTAAAATAACGTTACTTTTCCTTTAACCTATCCTCATCCTGCTTTCCAATAGTACGACTAAAAACAAATTTGAATGCATGCAATACTGTGAGCGGGGTCGCCTCTCCATAGGTATTGCCTGTAACATTGTGGCATCACATGCTTGTCGCCACGGATATGGATAGGTTTGATGCAGTGCTGTGGAACATTCTAGGCAAGACAATAACATCTGTGTTGTAAGCAGGTGGCAGACCCCCTACCAGAAAAGTGACATAGTTACGTAATTAGGGATTTTAACATGCACACCAGCGCTTTGAGGCTTGTCTTTTGTGCTTTGTTCCTTGGCCGCTGTAATGGTTTTGATCAAAGGCTGGGTTTTGGCTGCATCGTGTTTTCCTGTCACCTTAAATGCTCTGTACAAATCACAGTTCTCTACTGGTGCATTGTTCTTGTAAGTACATTATAAACCACTGACTCAGCAGAGGTAGATATAAAAATACACACTGTGCTGATGGTACTATTCACAATGCAGTATTATTGTAGTACATCATTTCTGCATGCATTAAGTCACAGAGTCAGGATGAAGGCATTTAAAGGTCCTATATTACACAAGATTTAAGCCATGTTAGAATGTTGTTACCTCATCAAAAACACACTGTGTTCTGTTTCATTCACACGTGTTTGAGTAATGCTGCATTATTATGCTATCTATATCTCCCAAGCTCGAAATGCTTTGTTCCACCTTGTGATGTCATGAAGCATTAGTTTTCAAGTTAAAATGTTTTTAAGTTACTTTTTTGTTCAGAAGAAAATGACCCACCTTAAATATACAGGGTTTATGTCTTAAACATGTGTGAATGAAACAAAACACAACTCCAGGTATGTTTTTGATGAGGAAACATTATACTAGAAAATTGCTTAATACAGGCCCTTTAATGTAGTCTTATTTTTGTTCTGCTGCTTACCCATTCACTTTCCCTGTATGTGGCCGCAGTCCCATACATCTCTGTCTGTGATTAGGCCTGCACTGTGGGTCTCCATTGGGATCTATAGCTCTGCTGAGAAAGCATGCACTCTCATTCGCCTTATTTATGTCCATCCTTCCATTCTGTTCCCTCTCTGTATTCATGCCTCCACCTTGAAGCTCACAATATATTTTATTTTTATAAGCAGTGGATCCAGGGCTTAAGTTGTTCTCCTGTTTGCTATAATGTCTTCTGTTTGCTCACTTTATGGGGGCAATAGATGCAGGGAATATATTTGGAATAAATATCAGCAACATTATCATAGTGTTCCAGTAAGTCTTGGCCTTGCCTAAGCAGCTAGTTCCTCCTAAATCCCGTTCAAATGCAGAAGGGTCTTGAACTGGACCATAAATTTGACAAACAACCATCCTAACTTAGGATGGTCCAATCACAGACACAGATGCACAAACCATCTCCTCCCAATAATTCCTTTATCGTTCAGAACAAAATATATAACTTCTTTTACCTGATATAAAAAAGAATTTGGTGCTTCGATTGTTGATTCTGAATAAATCTGTGTTGTTTCTTTGTCCTCTGTGTTATTTATTTATTTATTTATTTATTTTACTTGCAAACCGTTACATTTGGTTTTGACAAAACCCACTGTGCATTTCTCTCATTGATTAATCCGCCTGTCAATCATGTCCACTGAAATCAGGGAGAAAGGATACAGTTTCAGACCCACTCGTCTTTATGAAGTGTTGTCAAAACATGTAAATTTGGCTGTCTGTCACACCACTCCAAAGGTGCTCCACTGATTAGTTTCCAAATGTTATTAAAAATGATGATCAATAATCAGTATGAATAGGTGTCAAAAGGAGTTCATGTAAGCCTATTGGTATTGAAAACCATTTTATGTCTATTGTTTTTATAGCTATATTTTTATTCTGACATTTCTAAATTGGCTCGCTACGGTCTGAGGACATAAACACTACCAAACAACTGAAAAGGTGTTGGGTTTGCGTGCGGCTGTCCAGCTGGGGGCAGCGTGCAGTGATAGGAATCGAGAGAAAATAGCACCAAGCGATTATGACTTCTCACTTTTTCGTGGGCAACTATTTTGTGACGCACATATATCACTTTTTGGACAAATATTGTTTTGAGAAGAAAAACAAGCTTTATTAACTGTCCTGGCTAACTTGCCGGACCTACTTTCCTCAGCACCAGAACCGGGCAGAAACTCGGCTCACAGGACACTGTCAGTGTTAATGCACGACACTGTTGAAGGGGATGCCATACAGATTCACATCAAAAAACCCAAACTATCCCTTTAAAAACCAGTACATTAAAAAATGGAAAGGCAGTAGCATCCCCCTCCACGTGCCCCCTCTTCTGTGTACGCTCAGAACACTTGGTGGGTTGGTGGGCTGTGGGATAATTGTATTTGTGCCGGAAATAGCCCAGTCTCTTGTGCACTGCTCTCAATTAATCAAAATGTGATATGCTGCACTTTTTTGTGACCACATCAATACTACGACACTACTACAGTCTTATTCCACAGACAATGAACGAGATATGAATCCACAAATATTTTAACATGTTTTTTCTCTTTTCTTTCACAGTGATCTCCTGTCATCTGACTATGTGGAGAGACATTTATCCGAAAAGGGGAATGCTGTTGTCACAAATGTAAGTTATATTTTATTACTATAATAAAATGTTCAAAGTTCAAAAGTTCAAAAGTTCAAAGTCAGCTTTATTGTCAATTCTGCCATATGTGTTCAACATACAGTGAATCGAAATTTTGTTTCTCTCTGGCCAGGTAGTGCAAAAAGACAGTGTACAAAATACAATATGAAGACAAAACACAACAAAAAACTATCTAAGACAGAGATCTAAAGTTAAAACTAAAGTCTACGATCTTAAATGTTTACTTACTATCTGTGGCAAATATTATATTTGTGTAAGAATAATTTATCCTCAAATATTTCCTTTATTTTAGAACATTATTTAGAAGGTTTTCACATTTCTGATGAAGAGCTTTTTAAAATTTTACTTGGAAACTTGTACATTTGAGAAATGCAAGTTATTAAAATTTGTATTTTTAATGTCTGAATTGAAAATTAGTTTATTTATCTCATAAAATTCATCAGATATTATTTTCACTGATGGTATTTGTATAAGATGGAAACAAAAAGAAAAATTGCTTATTAATTTTGCAGAAATCCACAATGTTTTTTAGCTTTTATTTTATTTTATTTTTTCCTCATAAGCAGCCATATTTGTTTTAATACGGACAGACCATGCATGTCCCTGATTGGCTAATTCAGCTGCTATCTAAACTCGGGAAGATTCAACTGTGACCAGACTCACATCTTTGTAAAGTATTAAAAAAGTGTGTATTCTGGATCCAAGGCAATCAATAAATACATAGGTCCAACATAAAATAATTTGTACAGATTAAAACAATATAATCCATAACCTCCACTCTGCTGTGTGCTGCCTTTGCAAATTATACAACAACTATTTCCTCTCAGGCATCCCCTCATACACTTTTATTGCTTAATCAATGCTATGGTTTTCACAAGGGGAAAAATTACAGACCCCTTCATTCAGCCAACTCAGGTAAAAAACAATGGGTGAGTTTAAAGGGATATGCCACCCCCAGGTCAAATTTGGGCATCTCCCCACAGTCCAGAGACTAAAATAAGTGGTGGAAAGCGTTTTCCTGCTCACCCAGCCATTGTCCGAGTCTGTCGCCACTGACCGCCGCGGTATCTGGTGCTCCTCCGCCTTAGACTGGAGTCTAACGTCGCCAGAGAAAGATTTCGGCCAAAAGGAATTAATTTGCTCGATGCGTTTCCCAATTACTTTGTGTGTAGTGCGCATTCATATCGAGTGCAAATAAATGTGCAAATCAACACGGAGAGCTTGCCTTGGTCATTTTGGGTGGGAACTATTTTCCAGTGCGTAAGAATACAGCCGTATCACGCAGTACGCTACCAGGGGAATCCCAGTTACGCACCGGGAAGGGAGTTCCCCTGTTGCACAACGTGGTGCGTGATACGACTGTATTCTTACGCACTGGAAAATAGTTCCCACCCAAAATGACCAAGGCAAGCTCTCCGTGTTGATTTGCACATTTATTTGCACTCGATATGAATGCGCACTACACACAAAGTAATTGGGAAACGCATCGAGCAAATTAATTCCTTTTGGCCGAAATCTTTCTCTGGCTACGTTAGACTCCAGTCTAAGGCGGAGGAGCACCAGTTACCGCGGCGGTCAGTGGCGACAGACTCGGACAATGGCTGGGTGAGCAGGAAAACGCTTTCCACCACTTATTTTAGTCTCTGGACTGTGGGGAGATGCCCAAATTTGACCTGGGGGTGGCATATCCCTTTAAAGTGCTGTAATTTTGCTCACGATGGTCCATCTCATAGAGGCAGAGAGGGGATTATCCTGTGTTAATAAAAAGATTATGCAGGTATTAGATCCTTTAAGAGAATGATCTTAATGCTACACACTGGAGCATCTATTCAGATTAAGAACCAGAGAACCACCTGGTTAACTCAGAGACGGATAAAGTGCTCATCAATTGACATGTTGTTCCACTCTTAATTGAAGAGAGTTTAAAGGGATATGCCACCCCCAGGTCAAACTTGGGCATCTCCCCACAGTCCAGAGACTAAAATAAGTGGTGGAAAGCGTTTTTCTGGTGACCCAGCCATTGTCCAGGTCGCGTTAGACACGCTGACAGGGGAATCCCTGTTACGCACCAGGAAGGCAGTTCCCCTGTTACGCAGCGTGGTGCGTGCTTCAGCTGTCTTTTTCCGCACTAAAAAATAGTTCCCACCCCAAAATGACCAAGGCAAGCTCTCCGTGTTGATTTGCACATTTATTTGCACTCGATATGAATGCGCACTACACAGAAAGTAATTGGGAAAAGCATCGAGCGAATTAATTCCTTTTGGCCAAAATCTTTCTCTGGCGACGTTAGACTCCAGTCTAACGCGGAGTAGCTGCAGATACCGCGGCGGTCAGTGCTGACAGACCTGGACAATGGCTGGCTCACCAGAAAAACGCTTTCCACCACTTATTTTAGTCTCTGGACTGTGGGGAGATGCCCAAGTTTGACCTGGGGGTGGCATATCCCTTTAAACATGCTCTGCTGATGTGAATTAGAAGTTTATATTCAGCAATGTAATATGTGGTAGGACATTATGTGGTTGGACAATTAGGGTACCATAACTGTCCAAATCACTTTTTCATAAAAAGGGAAGTGCAAAAATTGTGTATTTTTACCAGTACTTAACCAGTTCTTCACGCCATTTCCAAGGTCACATGTAAAAGCCTTTTGTAAATGCTTTTGAAAACAAAAAAGAATAAGAGGTTAATATACTGAAGAGCTGTAACAGAAAACAGTAGCTCATTGGTTAGCTCCCATACCTGAATGGTTGATGGTTTGCTCTCCTCGTTGTGTTCTTGGGCAAGACATTTTCTTCTAGTGTACACTGCTTTATGATGATATTTGTGACGAGTTTTATTCATTCATGTTAGTTGAATAACAACAAAAGATTTCAAGACGTAGCCATCTGGACATGGCTTTGGTTGTGAAAAGTCCAAATGACAACTTAAAAATGTGTATATGGTATATGAATAGATTGTGCCCTGATAGAAAGAGCTTTTAGTGCTCTATAGTGAGAAAAGCAGTCCAGTTGGTGAAGAGTTACCTTGCATAACATTGTCAAACCAATCACATAAAGAAACACTGTAGAAAACTAAAACTTGCTAGAAAAGTTGTAAACACACTTTGAGAGGTGAGAGTGTCCTTGTTTTCATTTTCAATAGTGTCTTTTTTTTCTTAATCTGATCATTAATTACCATCAGAGCAGCGATAAGTGGTCTGACAAGATTGCAAGACACAGACGGCGAAGTCAGGACAATGATAGAGGAGGCACAGGAGATGGTTGCTATTTGCTAATAATCTGTCGACTTTGATATTGCTCCTGCTTGTTCAATGACAGGCAATGTGTTCCATCTATAAAACTTAAAGTCTTCTGCCATTTTATGTCATTCAAACTGAGATATAGGCTGCGTCCCATTACTCTGTTTCACCCCTTCCCCTACCCCTTTATCTACGTCTTTGTCTTGCCCCTCAATACCGAGCTGAGAGGGCTCAGGGTACAAATGTTCCCCTAAGAAATGGGACACCACTCGATTACCGTTTGCGTCATCATCCCTTGCCTCTACCTGGCTGCTACGTCTACAGAGGCGACAAAAATTGACGAAAAACAAACGTAAACAGATGTCAAGGATTATTGGGTACCTCAGCTCGACAAAAAAACTAGCTTGTTTATACATGAAAGTTTGATGAAAATGATAACGTCGGCTAAACAGACATCACTACAATTAAAACCGCGACAACAGCTCACTAAAAGTAATGTAGAACAAAAGCGTCATAATTGTAAACCATGTTAACTAGACATAGTGTAACTGACATAACTAGAAGAAACGGTGCAACAAAAAACGATGAAAACTTTAATATTAATGAAGCCATTTTGTGTGAGTCAGTCAATACTAAAATGATCAAACATGGTATCAAAACTTAAAGAGTTAAAGGTAAGGTTTAAAGGTAGTGGTTAAAGGGATAGTGCGTTTTTTAAAATGTTAATCTGTATGGGTTTCCTTTTAAAAGTTACGTGTGTTGACACGGGCTTACCTCTGACACTCTCAGCTGATCCCGGCTCAGCTCGCTTTCTGGAGCCCACGTAGGTAGGTCCGGTAACTTCCCTGGAACATGAAATAAAGCTTGTTTTTCTTCTCAAAACAAAAGATTTGTTAGAAAGGTGTTACATTTGCGTCCGAAACACTTGTCCACGAAACATCCAGCAGTGTATTTCGCATTTGCGTATTGTCTGTCTCCACTCGTATCACTACGCCCATGTTAACTCTAGCAGCCTGTTCACTTGTAAACTTCGGCGTAGACATCCGCTGAAGGTGATATCATCCACCTTGTGATATCATGAAGTGGTTAGTTTTAGTTTAGTTTAGTTTAGTTTTAATTTAGTTTAATTTAGTTTAGTTTAGTTAGTTCAGTAGAGATAGGCAATCAAAACAAAACACAATTCCAGGTATGTTTTTGAAGAGGAAACAACATTATAACATGGATCAGAAAATGGCATAATATGTGCCCTGTAAGTGTTTTTATAATCTTTGTGGTATTGAGTATTTCTTTAGTATCAAAAGCTAGTTAGAAATTGTTGTATTTTGACAACAAATGTGTATATATACAGAAAAAAATAAGAGACCATTCCAAAATTTTACTACTTATAGGTATGTGTTTGGGCAAAATGAACATTTTTGTTTGAGTCTATAAACTAATTCCAAATAAAAATATTATCATTTAGAGCATTTATTTGCACAAAATGACAAATGGTCAAAATAACAAAAAAGATACATGTTTTCAGACCTCAAATAATGCAAAGAAACAAGATCAAATTAATTTTAAAACAACATAATACTAATGTTTACACTTAAGAAGAGTTCAGAAATCAATATTTGGTGCAATAACCCTTATTTTTAATCACAGCTTTCATGCGTCTTAGCATTCTCTCCACAAGTCTTTCAGATGGGTGACTTTATTCCACTCCTGGTGCAAGAACTGAAGTAGCTCAGCTTTGTGTTTGTGTTGGAATTCAACAGACGCTGGAATGGAATGGCTGTAATACATGTAGAGATGCTGATTTCCGGAAAAAAAAATGCAGTGGTCTCTTATTTTTTCCAGAGCTGTATGTTAATAAGATGATAATTTTCAAATCTATTGGTCAAATCTTTATATTAATTTTAAACCATTATTTCCATCTTTTGGCTTATGCAGTTGCGCAGAAGAAAATTGTGCAAACTTGGAATGTATTTTTATATATAATCCTAAAGGCAACAACTAGCCAGAGGTTGTGTTAGTATCAGAGTGAAGCACAGAAATTGATCCAGTGATAAAAGCCACAGTTCTCTGGGGGCCAGGATTCCTGCTTAATGGATGTTAGGCAGCGAGAGATGAAGCAGGGGAAGAGACGGAGGAGCACTCAGACATACACAAGTCTATAGGAAATAACTGTGCACATAGGGAGTGGGGGAAGTACATAGCAATAATATTTTCAGGAGGAAGAGCTATTCAAAAATCTTCTTGAAACCTGTTCTAATTTCTTCACACATTGGTACACGAGTAAAGGTCCTAAAAAACGCAACACCCGAAGTATTGCATTAAATATTTGATCTTCCCAGCACTACCAATGTTAGTATAACTGTAAAACATTTTAAAAAGTGTTCAAATTGACCTAAAACTGAATTAAACCATGCCTGAAGTGAGTATAAACAAGATATAAACCAAAAAGACAAACTTTTCATGCATTTATTAAACATATTTTCAGACACATGGTAGAAAGACTGCATTCTTAATAGTTTCAGGGGTGGTCCTGGTTTGATCCTGGTTCAGTCCTGATATAGACTAGTTTGGTACTGTTCTAGTTCAGGGTTAGTTCTCGGTTTTGTCACAATTTTGATGTGGCATGTACAATTGGGAACACACTCCTATATGTTCTGTTTGCTACTCCCTCATGGGCAGGACTCCTGTTAAAAATGTTCTTAAATAAGGTTTTTATACATTTTTTACATTTTTTTTGCATTGGATTAAACCTTCAATCTTGTTTGTGAAGCAATAGTCAAGTATTGTTTCCTCAAAATAATATTATAAATTATACCCATTACACAATATATCAGTTTCACAAATATAGACACTTCAGATCTTAGTGCTAACAGGGCTGAATCCGCTTACATCCACTTCAAACACTGTACTACAAGAGCATAAAAAAATACATGTGAAAACTGTCCTGGTCTCTGCAGTGAATTGACTCTCTGCTGCTCATGTCTATAATCCCAGACCGAGCGTTTATGTGTTAGCAAATGAATTCTGTGTGATTGATCGCGTCAGGCGCATTTCCTGATGGGCCATGTGGCAATGAACACTGCTCAGAGAATATTTCACTGCAGTAAGTGTGTACAGCACTTCAGGAGACACACAGCCAACAAGACAAGCTCTAGTGTGTGGTGAAATTATTAGAAAATACTTTTCTGGTGGAGAGACTGCCACCTGCTTGTCTCTGTGGAGATGTTATTGCTTTGCCAGGAATGTTTCACAATATAGCATTAAAATTGTTTATCTATTAATTCAAAGTGTGTATTGCTTAAAAGGCACATTGAGGGGGACTGCCTCTCCCTAGATCTATCCTGTAACATGGCCTGGTGACAGCAGCTACTTGACTCTCTGGAGATGGTTAATGTCACACTCTGGGACATTCCAGGCAAAGATATTAGTTCTCCATGGAGACAAGCAGGAATGTTACACAGTGCCCTTTTGAATTCAGAATATTAGTTTGATTAGATGTGTATGAATATGGATTTCCTAGATTATATGGCTTCAAAATACATTAATAAATTGTGTCTTTTCAACCTAAATGTATCCCAATAGGTGAATTACTTTTTAAATAAGATGCTTTTTGGTGTTTTTGGCTCATTTTCTGTATCCAAACTAAATTATCACAAAGAGCAGTTAGAAATGCCGTGGCAATACATACATGGCAATTTAACGCAGTCCTCAATACTACTCACATTAGGATTATCAATGTAAGTATTTAAATCTGTTTGTGTTCTGCAAGTCGTGCTTGTGATATTAAACCATGTTCTTGTTTATGTTGCAGGGAGGAGAGCACTGCTACTATCAGGGGAAGATCAGGGACATCCCTCAGTCCTTTGTGGCTCTATCCACCTGCCATGGGTTACAGTAAGTATCAACACCAAACTGCTCCGGGCCCACTGGAAAGATCAATGGGCTATCAAATAACTGTAATACAGTTTTGATGAAAAAATCCCCAAACCAGCATCTATAGCATGCCAGATTTGAAAAGGTCTTCTTTGTTGTTTTGTCTACTTTATATCACCTTACAAACAAACTTGCTTGAAAAGAGTACATGATATGAAATTTAATGATTGTAATCTGAAGCCTTATCTGTTTGCTCCCATGATGAGTAAAGTAATGGACCAGTGCATTTATAGGCCGAGTTACGTCAGAGGAGACATAAGAGCTGAGTATTTCCCTTCTGCTGAATCAGCTCTTTAATGTAATATATATATTGAAACCCACTCAACAACTGCACTAACAGGGCTTATAATGTGCATGTATGAAACTGGACTGGACTGGAAATTTAAAGTCACAGTAACAGTTATAAACAAAAACCTGAAATTTCATTTGATTTAAAATGTAGCCAAATATATTTAAATTTGGAGTACCAATTGGTAGACCTGACGAAGTGTTACAAACCCCAGCCTTCTTTTCCTGAAGACCTGGAATTTTTCACAGAATTGCATGAAACAGACCTTGAATGTACGGAATTCCAGGTGTTTCTATTGCTCAAAATACCTTGAAAAGCATGTTTTCTTACTGTGTGCGGGTCACCCCTCAACTACTCTGACCTGTAACTTGGCCTACTGATGTCACCTGCTTGTTTCCATGGTGATATCTAAAGTTTAATGCTATACTGCAATCACATCTCCATGGACTCTCCGCCAGAATACAGCTCTGGAAAAAAATAAGAGACCACTTCAAAATTATCATTTTTTTTCTGATTTTAATACTTACAGGTATGTGTTTGGGCAAAAGGAACATTTTTGTTTGAGTCTATAAACTACTGACAACATTTCCCCCAAATTCCAAATAAAATATTATCGTTTAGAGCATTTATTTGCAGAAAATGACAAATGGTCAAAATAACAAAAAACATACATGTTTTCAGACCTCAAACAATGCAAAGAAACAAGATCAAATTCATTTTAAAACAACATAATAGTAATGTCTATACTTAAGAAGAGTTCAGAAATCAATATTTGGTGCAGTAACCTTTATTTTTAATCACAGCTTTCATGTGTCTTGGCATGCTCTCCACAAGTCTTTCACATTGTTCTTGGGTGACTTTATTCCACTTCTGGTGCAAGAACTGAAGTAGCTCAGCTTTGTGTTTGTGTTGGAATTCAACAAACGCTGGAATGGAATGGCTGTAATACATGTAGAGATGCTGATTGCAGAAAAAAAAATGCAGTAGTCTCTTTTTTTTTTCCCAGAGCTGTAGTTGCATTGTGCACTTTATTGTCCCCATACATAAAATTTGTCCCCTGTATTTGATCCATCCTTCACTGGTATTCAGACAACCTGCCAGAGCAAAAGAAAACCATTAGACAGGACCTGGGGACCCACCTCCACATCTTATTCTTGACTGTAAGCTTTTAACAGGATGACCAGAAGCAACCTTTAGCTCATAATTGCCTCCTCCAGACAATTCAAAAGCATTACTCAGTGAAGCCATGACAACGCAGACTGCTCTTGAGTCAGAATCTGCTGAAAAAGGGTAATATTTCATAATAATTATACCTCTGCTAATGTCTGTCTTTTTTTCTTTTAGTGGGCTGTTTTTTGATGGCAATCACACTTACAAGATTGAACCCAGAGAACAAGAAAGCAAAGATGTGAGTACACAACTAACTGTAAGTCTGGTGTAAAGAGGATATTCTTTAATTATTACAGATGACAGATATTGTGGTTTCTGTGGTTATTGGTGAATTCCTCTACATGCAAGAATGTTTATGAAAGGTCACTCTTTCCTTGTCACTAAGGGTCAGTAAACACATAAGTTGTTCATTTGAATACGTATAACTTCTTTAACATCCAAAATGCTGACAAATTACAAATTAGAAATGCTATTATTGTGAGAAACAGTTGAGTTTGATAATTCTGACAATAATTGAAGTAAAAGTAGAAAAAAGTAATGCTGATACTGTTAGATCACCACATCCCTATAATGTGACTAAACCATTTTTTTCATGTCAAATAATTAATTAAGGTTTCTTACTTTTTTAGTCATACTTAGAATTAGGAAATGGGCACTAATGCTCAAACCTGATACAATGCACTGTCACTGTTTCATTACAGTTATCTTTCAGAATTTCTGTGTTTATGTTGCATTGTAAAATTTGAACAGTTGTTACACAGTTGACATTGACACTCATGTAAGGGATAAAACATGTAGTGATTTGATTATACATTAACAGCATGTATAGAGAAAGAGAGATCAACCAATGACACCTCTAGGAAAATGACAGGAATAAAGCATTAGTGTGTGTGTGATAATATCTGTATAATTAAACTGTCAAGGTGAATTATGGCCATGTTAACGGGACTGAAATAACAGAGGTCAAACATGTAGACTATAAACCAAATAGTACTTTGAGTAAGCTTTAGTAGGCCTACCCCATTATTTGATGATATATAATGTAATATTTACTGATTAGCAAGAAAAAAGTTGACTATTCTATTTCAAAATCATTGCATTTTGTTTTAAATTGTTAATCTCTAATTTGGTCTAATTTTGGTTTTGTATTGTCTGTGTGCAAGTGTGAATGCAACCTAAATAAATCTAAACTATTGTCAAAGCTACTCAAAACAGTATTCTGAAAACAAGTAGTTTTCACTTTTTAAATAGATAGATAGTCCTTTAGTGTGCTTTCTTTCTGATGTACAAGTCCTGCTGAAGCTTCCTCTGTGCCTCCATGGCCTCTCTGTCTCTGTCACTCCTCTTCTGTGTTTTCAAACCTGAATTATTTACGTGAAACGGCAAAACAAGATTTGAACTCTTCAGCTAAAAATATATCCTCCGGTCATTTGGAGACTCTGTGACATCAATTATACATGAACCTTACATAAGATGGGGTTTCTTTATACAATCAAATACAGCAAGTATTGACAAATATTTGGCCATGTGCAAAATTACAGAACAGAGTTGAAATGTAAGAAAATATAATAACATTTCAAACAGGGTAGTGCAATGAATCAACTTTAATTGAATCTTGATTCAGTTCTTCCAAATATTTATTCTATTGCAATTCTCTGTCAGTAAA
This sequence comes from Paratrypauchen microcephalus, assembly GCA_036785185.1. Classification (NCBI taxonomy): domain Eukaryota; kingdom Metazoa; phylum Chordata; class Actinopteri; order Gobiiformes; family Gobiidae; genus Paratrypauchen; species Paratrypauchen microcephalus. The sequence continues at coordinate 8,279,099 of JAVJIX010000002.1, read as the reverse complement.
ACCATGTGGTTTGGAGCAGATTTCAGGAGGAAAAGTTTTTTTGTTTTTGTTTTTGTTAAATAGCACTGATTAACAATTTTGATCATGTTCATAAAATTGAGATTGAAATCCATTTTGTTTTCAATTGGTTTCGCAACGCTCTTTCAGCGGGAATAAGAGCGGGGCGGGGCGGGCTCTGGTTCTATGTGACTTCCAGAGCCGGGGAGCTGACACTGTGAGCTAACAGGCCGAGAAAGGTGCTCTATTGGCGGGCAAGACCGTGGGGTCTCGCTCGGGGCGGGCTCTGGTTCTATGTGACTTCCAGGTCTAGACCAGAACTAAACCAGGTCTAGACCAGGTCTAAACCAGGACCGAATCAGGTCCAGACCCAGACCAAACTGGGACCAGACCAGGATTAAACCACCCCGTGCTCGGCCCGCGCGGGCTGGGCCGAGCCGCGCAACCCCGCGGCCCCGAGGGGGAGGCACGGCCCGGGCGCCACGGCTCCATCCCGCGCCGTGTCGACGTCGCTTTTTGATCCTTTGATCCTTTTTGATCCTCCTTGATGTCGGCTCTTCCTATCATTGTGAAGCAGAATTCACCAAGCGTTGGATTGTTCACTCACTAATAGGGAACGTGAGCTGGGTTTAGACCGTCGTGAGACAGGTGAGTTTTACCCTACTGATGATGTGTTGTTGATAGTAATCCTGTGTCTCCGCTCCCCTCGCGCGTTCGGCGCTATATTGAGCCGTGTCTACCCCCACGCTTCACTATCAACACATTCCATTGAAAATCTATGAAAGTTCGAGTGTTCAAACGAGAGAGAAATGCGAGAAAAGCCCAACTCCAGTCTGAGAAAAGCATAGAATGTGTGTGGTGAGGCATTTACAGCCCTAAAACATGTAGAACAATTGCAAAATACAAAGTTGTCCTACCTCGTGGACCTCTCCCACCGCGGGCCACCTCTTTAACCTAACCCTGTGTGTGTTGATAAAGTGTATTTACATTTTGGGGCGTGCATCTGAGCGCGCATTAATTTAATTTTTGAGATTTCGCGTTTCGTAACTTGAATTTTCTTTCGTATCTAGAGACCAAAATTTGGCGTGAAGACGTTTCGTAACTTGGATTTTTCGTATGTTGGGTCTTTTGTAAGGTGATGTACTACTGTATATATATATATATATATATCGCCCATTTCGAGATAGATAGGGAGGCATCACATAACACCGATGCACAGTGGCTGGTGGCTCTGAGGAAAGACCACAGCAACCTCCCTGAACAGGATCCAGTCACCATCACAGTGGCAGACATTCAGGAAAGAGTCTCAGGCATGAAAAGTTGGACAGCACTGGGCCCTGACATGATCCACGCATACTGGCTAAAGAAGCTCACTGCTCTCCATGAGCGCCTGGCAGCACATATGAACCAGCTGCTAAGGGATGGGACTCACCCTGAATGGCTAACCCAAGAGCGTACGATCCTGATCCTGAAGGATCCCTCGAAGGGTACAGTCCCATCCAACTATCGGCCAATAACTTGTCTCTCCACAACATGGAAGCTCATGTCAGGCATCATGGCAGCTAAGATAAGTGGGCACATGGATCAATACATGAGCGCAGCACAGAAGGGCATCAGCAAAAACTCCAGGGGAGCCAAACACCAACTCCTGGTTGACCGAACAGTCACCTGTGATTGCAGAACCCGTCAGACCAACCTGTGCACTGCCTGGATTGATTATAAGAAAGCCTATGACTCAATGCCACACACATGGATCACTGAGTGCTTGGAGCTGTACAATATCAATAAGACTCTAAGGGCATTCATTGCAAACTCAATGCGGTTGTGGAAAACCACCCTTGAAGCCAATGGCAAGCCACTTGCGCAAGTGTCCATCAAATGTGGCATATACCAAGGAGACGCACTGTCCCCACTGCTGTTCTGCATAGGTCTGAACCCCCTCAGCCAAATCATTGAAAGCACTGGCTACGGATACCGACTCAGAAATGGGGCCACCATCAGTCACCTCCTCTACATGGATGACATCAAGCTGTGCGCTAAGAGTGAGCGAGACATCGACTCACTGATCCACACCACCAGGATCTACAGCACAGACATTGGAATGTCATTCGGGCTTGAGAAATGTTGTAGGATGGTGATCAAGCGAGGGGAAGTTAGTCCACACAGACGGGGTCTCACTCCCAGAGGGAACAATAACAGACATTGAGGACACTTACAAGTACCTTGGTATCCCACAAGCAAATGGCAACCTTTAAGAGGCAACAAGGAAAGCGGCTACAGCCAAATACCTGCAACGAGTAAGGCAAGTTCTAAGAAGTCAGCTCAATGGCAAGAACAAGGCCCAGGCAATAAACAGCTATGCCCTGCCAGTGATCAGATACCCAGCAGGAATCATAAGCTGGCCAAAGGAGGAGATACAGACCACAGACGTTAAGACACGAAAGCTCCTAACCCATGCATGGAGGGTTCCATCCCAAATCCAGCACCCTGAGACTGTACACGAGCCGGAAGGAAGGAGGCCGAGGACTAGTGAGTGTGGGAACCACTGTCCAGGATGAAACATCCAAAATCCATAAGTACATCAAGGACAAGGCCCCGACAGATGATGTGCTCAAGGAATGCCTCAGACAGTGGAGTGCAGAGGAAGAGGTGCTGGAGGGACCATGATGGCAGGACAAACCCCTACATGGGGCGTACCACCGAAACATAACTGAAGTGGCTGATATCAAGAAATCCTACCAATGGCTGGAGGGGGCTGGTCTGAAGGACAGCACAGAGGCCCTCATCCTGGCTGCCCAGGAGCAGACCTTGAGCACCCGAGCAATAGAGGCCTAAATCTACCACACCAGACAAGACCCAAGGTGTAGGCTGTGCAAAGAGGCTCCTGAGACAGTCCAGCACATAACTGCAGGGTGTAAGATGCTGGCAGGGAAAGCATACATGGAGCAACACAACCAAATGGTGGGCATAGTGTACAGAAACATCTGTGCAGAGTACGGGCTGGAGACCCCAAGGTCAAGGTGGGAAACACCTCCGAAGGTTGCGGAGAATGACTGAGCCAAGATCCTGTGGGACTTCCAGATACAGACTGACAGAATGGTGATGGCGAACCAACCAGACATACCATACCAACCATGGTGGTGGATAAGCAACAGAACAGAGCCGTGGTGGTGGACATTGCAATACCAAGCGATGGTAACATCAGGAAAAAGGAACACGAGAAACTAGAGAAATACCAGGGGCTCAAGGAAGAGCTGGAGAAGGCCTGGAAGGTGAAGGCATCAGTGGTGCCCGTGGTGATCGGAGCAATCGGGGCTGTAACCCCCAAACTGGAGGAGTGGCTACAACAGATCCCAGGAAAAACATCAGACATCTCAGTCCAGAAAAGTGCAGTACTAGGAACAGCAAAGATACTGCGCAGAACTCTCAAGCTCCCAGGCCTCTGGTAGAGGACCCGAGCTGGATGAGAGTGAGAGACCAACCACCGTGGAAGGTGAGGAGCACATTTATATATATATATATATATATATATATATATATATATATATATATATTTATATTTATATTTATATATATATATATATATATATATATATTTAACATCGATTTGCTTTTTTGCCAGACAGCTTACCCAGCCTTATTATGTAGTCTATTATAACAGTAAATTACAAAGTTAGTTGTGCTGTGACTCTCATGTGAAACGAATAGTTAAACATTTCCTCAAAAACACAATGTCGTGAGTGTAGTTCCTCTGTTTCTGTGGTGAAATTCGTGTTGAATATCAATGGGATTGTGCTTTGTGGCTGTGCTGTCAAACTGAGCCAAGGATGTCTGCTCCTCTCTCTCTTCTCTTCTGGGTTTGTATCTGGGACAAAAACGATTGATATGGTGTATTTTCTAGAGATTTTGTCCTTGATTAAAATATTACAATTGTTGTGAATAGTAACTAGAGGTGGGCCATATACAGAAAAACCTCACAATTTAGATCTGTGATCAGTTATAGTCACCTATATTCACCTATTCTATTTAAGTTATTGCAAATTTTTAGCAATGCAAGCAAGATGTTTAATGCTATACTGTGAAACATTCCAGGCAATGCAACAACATGTCCCTAGAGACAAGCAAGTGTTGGACCCCTGTCAGAAAAGTGTAAGACAATATTGTACACATTTAAGACAATATTGCCAAAATATCATATTGCCACGGGCATCAGATCATGATGAGATTTTTGTTGTCATATCACCCAGCCCTAATAGTTATGTAGTTGTTCTTTGTTTTGTTTTAATGACAATTTAGCTGTGGCCTTCTGAATGTTTGGTACTATGTCTGCACACATCAGGTTAAATTAATTTCAGTATTTTAATGTCCCATAATGAAATTTATTTCAATCTAAAAGGGCTTATTTTATGCTGTTTTCTCAAAAAAAAGCTATGTTTATCAAAAACATAGCTGGAGTTGTGTTGTGTTTCACTCACAGATGTTGAACTCACAAACTCTGCATATTTGGGAGCAATGTTCCCCCTAATTTTTCATGTGTCTGAGCAAACACACTAACTCCCTGAGCGTTCCTTGGACTCCTGTGAGCAACATCCGACATGCACACTGTGGCCACACCAGTATCACACCTGAGATCATGGCAAGTTACATAGCTTATGAATCAAATCACTGCTGTTATTTCTGTTAGATTACTTTTAATATAACTGATTTTTTTGGTCCACTTCTCAAAAATCTGTTCATGAACTTTGTACATGTTGTATGTCAGTGTGAGGGTCAGTGAAACATTGAACATTACAATATTTTTGAAAAATAACCTGTGTATATACCTGTGTATAAACCTGTAAAACCACATGAAGAGAGATTTTTTCAGCTTGATAAATATAGCCTACATGTAGCTGCAGATTTTTTAGGGATGATTGTAGGACCTATAGGACACTATAAGATGGGTCTTTCTCAAAATAATGATCTCCAAAATAAGTATACATTTTTATCAGTTTATATCTTGCTTTTTAATCATTACCCAGTTTAAGTAATTTTGTGAGAGTGACAGAGCTCTGTGGTTTAACGCTCTGGGGAGAGGATTCACACTTCACACAGAAAGTCCCGTCTTTTTGCTCACAAAAACCTATGGCTTGGACAGAAACAAAGAAAACAGCCGAGAATTACATTATGGCTCTACCTGTCTCCTCTTCTGTGCGGGCAGCGCTCCCGTCGGCTGGTGCGGACCCGCCGCTCTGACCCACGGCGATGCGCACGACAACTCTTACTGAAGGAAGCGAGCGAAATGCGATCGAAATGAATCTGTTTGTAGTTGGCTTGTCCCTAACGCATGTGTCACATTCACATGTGCAAACTGAATCTATCAGACTGGATTCCGTGTGTCAAACCAGCGCTGAGTTCAGATTAGATTTTATTTTATGCGCTGAAAAGGATTTGATGTGCGCGCTGAACGTCTGGGGAGTGCGCAATTGCGCATGCGCGCACCTTAGAGGGAACAGTGTTTGGGAGAGTTCTTCTCTCAAACAGAAAACACTCTGATCCACCTTGTGACTCCATGTGGTGATACAGGAAGTGATCAACTGTGTTTTTAGTCAATACATAGAACACTCATACAACTTCACTAGAATCAGTTGTATTACCGTAATTCCTGATGTGGAATGGCCGATCTCTACTGACCAAAAGGTATAAATGTTACTTTGAAAGCCACCGCTTCATGACATCCCAAGGTGGAACAGACCATTTTCAGTTCTGTAGATGTAAACAGACTAATAATAAAGGATTACTCAAACATGTGTGAATGAAACAAAACACAGTTCCATGTTTATTTTGCTAAGGTAACCGCATTCCAACACAGCTAAAAGCTCACAGGAGTCAATTTTGTATAATATAGGACCTTTAAATTAATAGAAGTTTGCCCAAGGAATGATCCTATGCTAAAAATAAGTACCACCACTACTTCCAACCTTTAAAAATAATAAAATTGCTTGCTAATATCAGATATTTTTTGACATTTCGAGCTTGTTTGGTGCATGCTGCTGTTGTATTGGGAGGAGGATTTGTCATAGTGGCTTACATATGCCCCAAAACACCATATGGCTGGACACCTTTTCACCTCCATATGCACTTTGAGGCTCCTGTGGTGATCTCTCAGTAGTCTCTATTTTAGTTGTTGACAGTATTGTACTATGGCACAAACAAGACCTGTGTAGTCTTGCCAAGGCAGCCGTAGATCCAAAGCTGACAAGTAAAAATAAGTTGCTCATATAACAGAAAATTGAAGCCCATAAATTTACGTTTTTTGAAAGAAATACTACTCCACAAATACTCCACAAATTTTGATTTAATTATTTGATTTAGATTGGCTACACAAACTTGCCATATTCATCTTATGGCTTTAAGTCCTTTCAGCGGATAATCACATCTTTGGGGCTGAATAATGTTACCACTTGTAATTATTGTGATAAAGATATATATCATTTCATTTTTGTTGATCCACACTGGCAGAGGAGGCATTGAACCTTGTGCCAGTTTTTGTTTCATGTCCACTAATCTGCAATCTGACAGTTAAACAACAAATTTCACCACAGAATTCTGACCTGTCCTCCAGCTCAGTTTTAAAGTATAGGGATTGTCACGCGAACCCAACCTACAGACATGATGAAGGGGGAGGGGAGGTTATGATGGAGTGATGCTGAGGTTATGGGTGATTTTGGGGGAGGGCAGCTTTAGTGCATGAAAGGACCTACTGAGATTTTGCCAAAAGGGGAACATCTTTTACTCTCTGGGCTTGGCAAGAAGCTGATTGGACGAGACCAGGACAGTGCTGGTGGAACTGAAAGATTCATTTGAATGGTTGTAATTAGCAAATTGCAGACTAGTCATTTAGGCAATATGATGTCCTCTGTAGAGAACATAGTAGCCTGTTTTTTGAGCTTCTATTATGTTTAAAAGCTGCTAAAACAGTAGTTTGTAAACATGATCTATTGTTACATTACTTCGTTTTTCTCTTACCTATGAATGCTTAGGGGTAACTTAAAGAAGACATCTGTATTTTGGGGGTATTTGTTGTTCCAAACTGCAGAACTGATAGGCCCCTGCCACTTAATAGATATTAACCAATGTATTTTCATTTGTTGGAAAAAATGTTGAAAAGATTGACGTAACCTACTGAACCTTTTTTTGTTTTTTGTAATTTTCTGAGCCTCAAATGCAGGACAAATGCAGGATTACTCAAATATAGATGAATCAATTGAAACAGAACACTGAGTGAGGTAGTTATGAAGGAACACTATTATAACATGGTTAAAAGCTCATAAATGTCAAATTTACATAATACATCCCCTTAAACAAGATTTATCATGAACTGAATCTTGAAAAAAAAAAGCAGATCTAATTACAAGCTCAAAATGCGTGAGAAAAAAAAAAAAATCACCATTCAATATTTTTTCACCCCCTCAAAATCGTTTAGCTTTCTAACGAGGGGTCTTGTGGCCTGGACCATGTTGTTACTTAATAGGGGGAGCAGTCTATTCACTCACACAGAAACCCCTCCCTCGCTCTTTATATTCATGGGCCGGGGGGGGGGGGGGGCGTCTCCCATGGCAACCTTGTCTCTTTGTAGCGTGACATATGAAAGCCATCTGTGAGTGTGGACCTAATCCTGAACTCGACACAGCCCCTGTCGAGAGGAGAGGCAGGGACCGCGATTCAAACCAGTGCGTTCAGATGATTGCCCAAGAGCTGTGATTGGACAAAGACAAAACTGGAATTATTGTGAAGTCAACCATAACTGTCCAAGTATACAGTCTCTGATTAAATATACGTACAATAAATATACATACCGTAATTAGGGTTGCAAGATTAATCCCTATCAGATCAAATCACAATTTCAGTGGTCGCTAATTTTCCTGCAAACCTCCAAACAAAATATTCTGTCTCCTCTGTCTTAATATATTAAAGTTACTGAAACTTTAATTTTGATCAATATTTACATATATTTACACGATTAACTGAAACTACATTAAAAAAAATACAATATACTTACATACAATGTTACTTAACAAGTTCCATCTACATGCAATATTATGATACAGAGTAAAACTGAAGCATTTAACAGCTGAAATGTGAAGGAGCAGATGGCAACTCGTTCTGCACTTCAAAGATGATGATTAATGATAAATAATTAAATATAAGTTAAGGATTAGGTGCAAAAAGCTGTCGTACATTTAACTTTATCTGCTTGTTTCTTGGCTTAATGCGATTTAATATACTTAAATTTATAATCTGTTAACAGAAATGAATATAGTTGACACATTCTATATTTTATTTAATGAAAAACATTACAAATAATACCTTCATTAACCTGTAACATAATGTGAAAAAGACCTGACCTTTATTCGTTGATTAATATCACTACAAGGCAACATGAAGATGCAAGTGTTATGCATATGACACTTGACACACAATAAAAATACAGTTTTTTCATTTACTTTTACTTTACACACAAATATCCACAGATAAACAGCTATTTAATTGTAAATGTTTAAGGTGTCACCATATTTTAGTAAGACTAGGGGAAGAGACTGGCCAGTAAGAGCAATAAGTATTACAGTATTACAAAAAAACAACAACACACACACATTTTGACACATGCTTAAAATTAACAGTGTTATTTCAGTAGACATATTAGGCCACCTTCATTTAGCTTAAGTCATAAAATTTAACATTTATAAAAATAAGTAAAGAATGTCAGCGAAGAAGGCAGGAATTCAAACAACAATGGTCTCATAACAAAAAAGTGTAATTAAGTGATTTACATAACTATTGCTATATTTAGTGTTTCAGTGCTTCATTCTTAAGTAAAACAGTGATCCTAAGTACAGTACCTCAACTTAGTTATAATCAAAGTTAGGCAGATAAGATAAAATACTGAAAATAGTTCTGGTATGTTAAGACATTTCAGCTACTAGCTCCACCACATGTTAAAAATAGTGTAACTTAGTTGGCACTTACAGGGCTTACCTTTACCTTTTCACTAGGACTGCACACTTTAGCGATATTGCATTACCGACACAATAATCGTGGACTATTCAATGAAGGCAAGTATATTTCTGTTTTAATTCAACAGAACTTATTGTGCCATAAGCTATATTAAAATATCAAAATAAAATTGTTATTGCAATACAAAAAACATAGTCATTGCATATCACAGTTTTTTTTTCATCCCGTGCAGTTTGTTTTTTCACTGTGTCAGAACTGGTATGTCGATTTCTATGGCGGACATCCGGGAGCGAGTAGAGTAGCGGTGCCCTGCATAGCTTGGCGCGTAGCTTTGAGATGGAGCATAGGATTGTGAGGGGGCGTAACTTTGAGAAGGGGCATAGCTATATGCTTGCGTCCCGCCCACTTCGGACCCGTACCCATCTGGAACTGACATTTGGGGCATGTAGACTTGAGCGGGGGCAGGGGCAACGCTTTGGGCATAGCTTTGAGTGGGTACATAAGGATGTGTGTCGATTACAGTTGGAGGGTAGGTTTGGGGAGGGAATGGTTGTGGACCGTAGACAGGAGAAGGGGGGAACCCATTGGCTGTGAGGGGCTGAGTGGACACAGAGTTAGGCATCGAAGGCAGAGGCAACCAAAATGGCGATGGTAACTTCTTACACATACAGTACCACATCAACATAAGTAGTGAAGACAGCATGAGTCCACCAGAGCAGCCAATAGCAATGTACACAGCGAAACCATCAGAGAAAATATTGTCGTATCTAGCATTCATTTGTTTAGTACGGAATAAGAACCACACTGAAGGCGCCATGGCGATAGCTCCGCCCAGAAATAAAAACATGGCGGCGACGAGATGACAACCTGCGCTGTTTACCAAGAAGCGAGTAGTCTTGAGATCCGGCTCTGGTTTGTCAGAGCAGCAGCAGGTCTTGCACATTCCCGTCATACAAAGCAGTAAAGCCAGGGACCCCAACAGCAGGCCGGTGGGCAGGCAGAACTGTAAGAGACGCAGGTCCAGCTGGTCCACTTTGGAGTACCACTGAAAAACAAACACATTTGAGTGTACAGAGGTAACAATGATGGATAAGAAGCAGAAGGGTATGCAAGGTTATCAGTCTTTGAAAAAAAAAATTTGCTAAATAAGAAGAAATACCTCTGAATCGTAATAGTAGCACCCTGAGTATCCGTCCTGTTTGACACATTTTGCCCAGAGCCCATCGTACACGCTGATGTTCTTTGCATTTCGATTAAAGGTGACAAGCCTCGTCACTCTCCACTGTGGGATGAGAGCTGCCACCACAATGCCCCCCACAGACACAAAGGCAATGATGAAGGAGAAGGCATTAGTAGCATGGATGTCCCGGCACGTCATGGCGCCAGCTGCAGCTAAAACAGACAATATTCTGTGAATACAAAATATATATATATATACATATATATATGTGTGTGTGTGTGTGTTTATAATTTATATAGATGAAAAAGGGCTGTGCAATTCATCAAATTTCAAAATTTCAATCAAGACTAAGATTCAGTACATCTCGTCAATAATCAGCCTAGGTCTTTTTTAATGGCGTGGCTTACCCTCTGTCAGTAAAAGCATGTGGTTTGGAGCAGAGTTCAGACAGACTTTGGAGGAATAAATGTGATTTTGTTTTTTCAATTAATTAATTAAAAGCAATCATGTTCATGTTGAGGAAAATATATTTTGTTTTATATGGGACAAACTAAATTAAATTGTGAAAGGGAAAAAAATATTAATTTGTCTGTCACATCGTCCAACCCTAAGATTGGGATAAAACTATGTAGAGCAAAGCTCTCTTGATGGAAAGTGTTTTTTCATAATAAAATAATTAATTAAGCATATAATCCTTCTGTCTTATTTAAAAACATTTCATTGTGATATGTTAAATTTCACAGTAAAAAAAAAACAGAAATTCACTATTTCCATCCAGCTCTACAGGGCTGACCTAGCTATGAGCATCCCCCTGCCTGTGTAGCTGACCTAATATCCAAAGTCCCTGAGAAACAATGCACCAGTTTCATCTGCACACAGAGGATGACAATGTGGCTAAGGTTGTAAAGGGGCCTTACTGTGGTACATTACAAAGTATACACAACTAAACAATGAATGTAGGACTACTACTACTGCATTAGAGATGTTACACCAAATGAGGTCACAGCAGTGAATGGGGTCCTCTACCAAACACTTTACAGTGGCTTGTTCATACTAGATTAGGCTATACAGTTAACTTTAATATTTTATTAAACTGTATGCTGTATACTGTTAATCTTAATGAATGTTGACCATTTTCCATTCATCGTCTCATAATCTTATTATTTTTCTCATGTTTTTGTATAGTTTTGTAAGGGTATTAGGACCTGAGAATGTAGTAAAACACAATGCTTGTACCGCTTAATAATAAATTGGGCCGCTGTGGTTTATGTCAACAAACCCAGCACAAAACCCCAACCCTCCCGAGCCTCCTTAAGTTTAAACCCTTACCACATTTACTGTGGATAATAAATACCTGAAATACATCTGTACGAGGTAACTATAAATAAAGACACTAAATCCTTTTGATTTCGATCCTTTTTTGTCTCATAGCATTAGCCACATCAAATGCTAAGTTAGCATCAGAGCAACCTGTTGCGCTCAGGTTGATGTTTTGGCTACAGGTTCATGTTTGGTTAAAAAGAAAAGAATCGGACAACATTACCGGTTGATTGTGCAGTTTGGCCGCAGTCATGAATTATAGGGGCGCATTTCAATCTGATTTCTCTTTCACGGCCCTCGAGTCACTCCTGTGAGACACACGGGCGTAAACAGGATGTGAGCGAGTGGACGGGCCGGTTTTCCCTCAGCACAGACTCACAGGCGAAGGACCAATTGTGACAGAGACAGAACAGTATAAATATGGACCTTATTGCTCAGGTGCATAAAGCCTTCTGGATAACGGACACACAGTTATCTATTCTGGACAATAGCTTTTTTTTTTTTACATATGCGTTTTTTACATTACATTTCAGTTGAAACAAACATTTTGATAACTATCAGGCAGTGGATGTTCTTCGTCCTAATTATGAAAAAATAGGACTAAAGTAATAGAATGTATTAGGATAATCATTGCCTTACAAAAATAGCTCAGCTACAATACTGAAACAAGAAAAGCTATTACTCAAGATTAATAAAAACTTTTTAAAGAAAACTTTTAAGAAAAAGGCAAGACAAGTTATTTCATATCTGGACCTTCTTGTAGACTGTAAACTACACACTAAACAAAGATGTACTGGTATGCCTACAAGAGTGTAAAATAATTATGGAAAATGAATAGAAAAAATAATAATAGTAATTACAACGGTAAAAATCTAAGTTTGTTTCAGAATACAAAGAATGGGTTCCCAATATATTTCTTTTAAAATATTTTTCAGGGAGATGACCAAATTCACATTATTTACAAGTTGGCAGGTCGGGAGCGGCTTGGCAGTTTACTAAACGGTGAGAATAATCTGATTAATAGTCCTGATGTCTTAATCATAGTAAAAACATGTAATAACCACATGGTTATAATATCCTATTTTAGGTGATCTTCCAGAGCCGCCATTTCCAAGTCCTCCTTTTCCAGGATCTAAAGTTGCACTAAGGAGGAAAAAAAGAAAGGTGCCATTTGCCTTTATTTTGCTATTGTCACAGAAATTCTCTTGATATTGGAGTTGTGCATTTTGTTTTTAAACATGTAAAATCAACCACAACTTGATGTGTTGTTTCAGGTTTCGCGTATGTCACGTAAAGTTGAAGATGAGACCAAATACATTGAGTTGATGGTCATAAATGATCATATCATGGTAAGTATTTCAATTAAAATTGATATCATTGTTTATTGTTTTAATTCTAATAATATATTATTTGCACACTAGCAGAAGTATTTCTACACTATTATTTTCAGTTATGCTTTGCTTCTTTCACTTTCTCCATTTATGTTGTAGCTAGAGACCTCTTTGTTTACTCTTTGTTTATTAGAATTGAGAAATCCTTGTGCTGAGTGCTTAGAACAGGCCTCTGTTCAAACATACCACTAGACTCAGCTCCACTGGGAGTTAAATAGTTTATATGCAATGCTGTAATAGTAAGACAAATTTAACATTTAAAGATTTGCTGATTTAATCTAATACTTTCACAGTACAACCCAATTGTTTCTTTCTGTTTCTTTCAGTTCAAGAAGCATCGGCTTTCACCAGGGCACACAAATAACTATGCTAAGTCAGTGGTCAATATGGCTGACATGGTAAGAATTGTATTGATCGTCTTCTGGAGAGGCAGCCACAAGCACTCCATGTATTAAAGCTGAGCACACAATGCCCTAATTTCTCATTTTACCAACCTCAGTCTGTCCATTTAAAACCTCCATAGACTCATAATGTGCTTTGAGCAGCCTTTTACCAGCCAGCTGTGAGTTTCCTGTGTGGCAGTCCTGAGCAGCAGAAGCATGCCCTCATACTATGGCTTTAGAGCTTTAGCTTTAGTCTGCTGTTCTGAAACCTGACCCCATACAAGGGCATAGGTGTAAAAGGATCAGATACAGAGACAGAAAAAGGGACATATCTTTTGTCCTTCTCAGGAGGTCACATGTAGCTGGTTTGTTTAGAGAGTGTGCAATGATTTTTCATACAACTTGTAAAAAATAACTACCCATACCAGTAGGGCTGCAAGATTAATGATGATCTAATCAAAATTGCAATTTAGGATTTAGGCAAAATAAAATCCCTTACGACTACAAAATATCCTGTACGTAAGATCACTTTGGTCAAAACCTGATAACTCTGAAAAACATGTTCTCAAATGCATTATATTAGTTATTCATTCAAATTTGATTAGTCTCCCATGGACGTGTACATTGACAAATTAATATGCTTTAATCTAAAACTGAAAATTGCAATTACAATACAGGACTTACTGTACAATACTATTTCATATTTTACATTGTTCAGACCTATAGGGCTTTTAGGAACAGGGAAAATACAGTACTGCTATATACTACAAAAGCAATATGTCCATACATCTCTGAAATCAGTGTCAAAGAGACTAATATCTGATGTTTGATTACATATATTTGTTTGTCATTCTGTTCTGCTCCTGAAATGCCCTCTAGTCTAGACCAGATGTCCTCCTTGCTCTCCTCTGATATAATTACCACTTTGAGATGATGATAAATACTGTATAATATGAATCCATCAAGCCTTTAACATGAGCATTGACTCAACCTCAAACACATTTCTTATCAAATCTTTTTTTTTTTTTTTAATTTTCCAGATTTACAAAGAGCAGCTGAACACACGAATAGTCCTCGTTGCCATGGAAACCTGGGCAGCCGACAACAAGTTCAACATCGACGACGACCCCATGGAGACACTGAAGGAGTTTATGAAATATCGAAAAGACTTTATCAAAGAGAAATGTGATTCTGTGCACCTTTTTTCGTAAGTCTCAAGATCTAAAATGGTTTACAAATGGAAATGAGTGTTATATAATAAAAACTGCATAAGTACTGCATAATTAATTGCAATCAATTCAAAACCACAGTTGCTGCAATTATCAAATCATAAAGGCTAAACTTCCAAAACATCCAGTGTTTTTAAAGAAAAATCCTGTTGTACCTGTCGTTTAAACATCTCAAAACATGTTATGAAATACTTGTGATTCTTTTATTAGTTCATTATCCAAAAATTGTGCAGCCCTAGTAAAAAAATCATCTATATACAGTACAAATGTGTGTAGAGCTGGGCAACATTTACTGTATAATACATTATGTATTATTATATTAGTTTTTCATATTGATCTGTCTTGATTGTAAGTTCAGTTTTAATAATTGCTTTCAATCATAAACGGGATAGACGTGAAGTGAATTGTGATAATGGTGGTAGCGGCAGATGGAACAGACTGGCAGCCATCAGTTTACCCCAGGGCATCTGTGGCTACATTCTTTGAGTTTTTCAATAATGCATCTTGAAACTTGCTTTATTAATCCCATCTATTATTTATGTTATTTAGAGAAAGTTAGTTATTAAGTTACATCTATTGTCCAAATATTGCACTTAAAAACATGACAGAGGCTGACCAATAGAATGCCAACTACCATTCACTATTCACTGTGTGTTTACTCTGTTAAATCTTTTTTTTCTAATGTCCTATTTTTACTTTTGGAAATATGATATGAAATGGCCTCATCTTTCTTTTCATACATTGTTTCTTGCTCAATGCACATTATATATTATTGAATATTTACTTTAATGAGTGAATAGAGAATGATGATGTTAATTTTTAATGCTATTTCATTTTGTCAGAGGGAACCAATTTCACAACCACTGGGGAGGAGCATCTTACATGGGAGGGGTCTGTTCTCTCACTAAAGGAGTTGGAATTATTGAGGTATTTTTGATCAATTTAATTTAGTTTTTTCTCTTGTATTTGTGATATACTTTTCTAATTTCTTGATGTTTTCTTAGTTTGGCAAACCCGAGGTAATGGCCATCACGCTGGCTCAGACTCTTGGACAGAACATTGGCATCTTTTCAGACAAGAAACGCATCTTGAATAGTAAACGTCACTATTTAATTCTTTCCTTATTATTTTCTTTTTATGATGATGTACAATTTTAACATATTATGTATTTAGAGGAGTGCCAATGTGATGATCAGTGGGCGGGCTGCATCATGCAAGATATGGGGTAAGTAACAGTGGCTTTATTTGCTCTGCTCCTGAAGTTTAAGGGCGGTGTGGTTACATGTGCTCCTACTAATCTGACTCTGGGGCAGGTCTCAGGATTGTGGACAGGCCTGCTGTTGCTGCTGCTGGGATTTGGATTTTGGTAGTGATTATTTCACAGAGAGGCTTTTTAAGTTTAGTAGTTTGATGTGAAGGAGAGTTTGAATATTCTTTTTGTGTCTATCATTAACTTAAAATATGCACAATACGATAGGCCAAATGTAGTCTTAACCAAGCCCAGCTCAATATCTGGAGATGGTTCCTGGGTGCTGCTCTGTGGTGCTCTCTGCTCCTGACAGGCAATCCATAACAATGAATTTCCCTATGGGGATCAATAAAGTAGTCTATACTTTAACCTTAATGGTTATGGGTTTAGCAGTAGGTTCTGGAAAAAGCGTGACTCCTTCATTGTTTGCTTAATGCACTTGAGAAACAAACAAAAAATAAAATAAATAAAATTAAATAAATTAACATTATAAGTGTGGTTAATATTTGAAATAGCTTGAACATCTGACTTCATATCTGGGGCTATTAAAGGTAATTTTTAAATCAAATATACCATTTATTTGGATACGCTGCACTTTAAATGATGTTATTGTAGTTCTACAATCTACCACAAGGTGTCACAGCAGTTTCATGTTGTGTTCATTCCCTGTTTACTTGTGTTGTCTCACTCACTAAATTAATGAGATTTAAGATTTGTGTTATTTCTGTACCTGCATATTGTCAATGTTGTGTCTCTGTGTGAGTTGTGTGTCTGTGCGGTCCTGTTCTTAAATACTTCTCACATGCATTTCCCTCTATCCCGCTAATGGGACAGCAGGTGAGCAGAAGCTTGGCTAACCGTTGCTTTTGTGGCTGCGGAGGGTTGTCAGTCATCACAGCTTCTCCACCTTCATCCAACAGCATAGACCTCAGCTTCTATTGGCTCAAATGATAACAACAAATACAGCCAGTTGTGCTTCACTGCAAAAAAGAATCTGCATGAGTTAAACTGACTTGTAGTGCCAGTTTAGATTTATATTTTGTTATTTTTGGACATAGATTATTTTATTGGTTTGAAAAGGCCACATACAAATTAGGACTAAACTTGTAACAGATTTGAAGAACTAGACTGGACTAAACCAGGATTAGAACAGCCAGGACCAAACCAGTTTGATTAAACCAACACTAAACCAAGTGTGAATGCAGTATTTCTGACATTGTGTCTTACTGAAAGCTTCTTACCATATTGTACTTACCATGTGTCCTTGGGCAAGACACTTCACCCACCTTATATGTATGAATTAGATGTGTGCATGAGTGATGGAGTGGTGGTGGTCAGAGGAACAGTTTGGTGCTGATTGACAGCTTCAGTTTACCCTCAGGCAGCCACCTGGTATGATGTAAATGAATAATGCAATGAAAGCCTAAATTTATTGTTATTAAATCAAAACTATTCTAAATAACACCCTGTCTCATGTAGATAGTCATTTGCAGTGTTGATATTCAAGCTGTATTTCTATTATCATTTAAAACAGTCTACTGTGTGAGTGGCCTTTTGGTCAAACTTACAAACCAGTGAACACATTTAAAAATTATATTTTTATGATTACATTACATCTTTTTGTGTCACACTGGTCTGCAATGTCACTCCTGTATTTAACCCATGTTTGTCTCTTAATGACTAGTGATTATTGAATTCAGAGTCCTTTTAGGGGAGAGGTGATGGTTTACCTTTACAACTGTGCCATTAGTGATTTCTGATCTAAAGTGTCAGTATTTCAGGCATTTCACTTAGATCCACCTTCTTCTACAATTTTGTATTTGTTTAGTATTTTACTACACATTTCCTCAGGGTTCATCTGATTTTGTGTATTTGTGCGTAACTAAGCTCCTTGTATTGATATTGAATTTTAGGGAGTATGTGATACCAGTTTGAGGTCCTAAAATGGAAATACATGGATTTTTTATTATTATTATTAAACACCATTCCCCCCAAAATTGGGTAAAATGTAAATATAAGCTATTGCTTTGTAACTCATGGTGTTTTGCTAAAAATATTTAAATCAACAATTATTGAAATTTCAATAAATTGAAAACCATTTATTTATTTTGCATTTTTGTCCTTATAGTTGTATACTTTGGATAATGATTGTGTCTTCTTTGTTTTCTCTCTGCTTCATGTGAAAGTGTGACTGCATTAACCTTATGAATTTGTAGAATGTATAACAGTGAGTTTGTTTTCAATGCTCAGTCATTATCAGTTGTTAGCAATACTCAGTATTGGTCTTACAAACACTTTTGGAATATGTTTTTGAAACCATTTTAGGCATAATTCTGGAATTGTTTGAAACCTTTGTGGACTTTGTAGCTACTTCACCGTTCACACATCGTCATAATGTACTACACCATCATTTTAACTCAACGCCTCCATATGACCTTGCCTGTTATTGCATTCTGTGATTCAATTTCCTTACAACTGAATTAGCAGGGACTATATTTCAACAAAAGACATAATGCAATAACATTTCCATGTTGTGTTTAGAACAGGTTTTCTGAAATACTTGAAGGTTCCATGTAATTAAAAATAATCAGAATATATAGAGTGACATCCATATTTTTGTCTTCATCAGCTTCTACCTGCCCAAGAAGTTCACCAGCTGCAATATTGAGGAGTACTACAACTTCCTGAACAGTGGCGGTGGAGCTTGTCTCTTCAACAAGCCACTGAAGGTGCACAAATGCATCTCTACTAATAACTAAAGTACTGCTAAATTTGTAGACCTTCTTATTAGAGTTTATAGCATTTGCAATGCTTTTCTTCAGCTGTTGGACCCTCCTGTGTGTGGAAACGGGTTTGTGGAGCCAGGGGAAGAGTGTGACTGTGGGAGCCCAGCAGTGAGTCAAACAACTTTGTTGTTTTTGCATTTTAGCACAGTGGTTGATCACAGTAATATCAGAATTATTGTAATTAGCATATCGCTGTACAGAACTTAATATCCTGTCTCCATGGAGTCTATAAAACATGGCCACCACAAGTGTGTTCTGAATTACTTGTGATCCTTGTATTAGTTTAGATATTTTCACTTCACCTACACAGCTACACTGAAAATCTACATTGTGAATTTTACATTAGCAGTCACCATAACTGTTTAGACTAAAAATATATATTTATATAATGTGAGCATCTCCACAAACCTGACTCTTATTTGACCTGCTTGTTTCCATGGAAATGTTTGGCTATAATCTTCCACAGTATGATATAAAATGTATCTGTCTCCATGGAGAATTTATCAAAATATGGTTTTAATGTTTTATTGCATTTCATATTATGCAGGTGACGTGCCATCTCCAGAAAATTACATAGTGTGCATTAAGTAAATATTGCAAATCTAACAGAAATCACAGCTGCATTGACATGTTTGGATACCAGTTGTTGGGCTTTATTTTACATCAGTTAAAATATTTGACATTTTGGTTACTAGGAGTGTGCTCTTGAGGGGGAGAGCTGCTGCAAACAGTGCACCCTGACCCAAGGCTCTAAGTGTAGCAATGGACTCTGCTGCAATAACTGCCAGGTATAAAAAATATTTTCAAAATCAAAAGAAATATGCATTACTAAACCAGACATTTATCATTTTTGCTCTTTTTGCAGATGGCCTTTATGGGTGCAGTGTGCAGAGAGGCAGTGAATGATTGCGACATACCAGAAAGCTGCACAGGGAATTCTGGAGAGGTGAGTGTGAGGAGACCAGGTGCTATGGCTACAAAGAAAAACATAATCTTAAATATAATACAAGTCTGATGAAATAAGCATTTTTAACTGTACTGCGTAATTTATAGTGTCCAGCAAACGTACACAAAATGGATGGTTACACCTGTGAAAAAGACCAGGTACAAATGATGACAATGTATTAAGTGTAAAGGCTTCATAATTCTACATTTACTGAAACTCTGTTTTGTTTTCAGGGGCGCTGCTTCAATGGTCGGTGCAAAACCAAAGACAGACAGTGCAAATACATATGGGGAGAGAGTAAGTGAACCCTGTTTACCTAGTAGTTTATTTAACTTAAATTGATATCTCTTTATAATTTTGTGCTATGCTTTTCTCATAGAGGCAACAGCAGCTGATAAGTTTTGTTACGAGAAACTCAACATTGAAGGAACAGAAAAAGGAAACTGTGGGAAAGATAAAGACACATGGATCCAGTGCAATAAACAGTAAGATACAGATTTTTCTCTATTTTATGGTATTTACGTTTTTACACACATGTACTATTGAAAGTTGGTGGGGTAGAGTATAACATTCCGTCATTTCTTAAAAAAATACTTGAGTATTTTTAAATAAAGTATTGATAGTTATGACATATTTAAATTATTAGTTAGAGTACTGTTTTGAAGTAAACAGTACTCTAACTAGTCAGTTTGATTATATTTTTCATGTACGAGTAAAAGCTGTGTTAAAAAAAAAAATCATAGAAATGAGTGTAACTGAGTATGTGTAATAACAATAAATTTTAATCTGATCTAATTCCCACTGTGTTTGTTTTGTGACAGAGATGTTCACTGTGGATACCTGCTGTGCTCAAACATCTCTCCTGGACCGCGCCTCGGCGAAATCCAGGGGGGGCTCACATCCTTCACAGTGGCCCAGCACAGTGCCTCTTTGGACTGCAGGTACAACACACACCTCTGCTAATATAACCAGGGCTATACATCAACACAAACCAGACACATACTGTAGGTATTTCAGTACAGACGCTCCTCAACTTACGAACGAGTTACGTTCCGGACACCCGTTCGTTAGTTGAATTTGTTCGTAAGTCGTTATTATATGTTTAAGGCTTGTATAAGTTATCTATATGGATTTGTACTGCATTTAAATAACACTAAGATCACTAATAACACAATAACACTAATAAATAACACTAAATAATACTAATATGCTTTTTAAAAATATGGAAAACTGATGAGATAAAAAGAAGAGAGGGACAACGCAGTCAGCTGAGAGAGAGCGCGCGCATGTGTGTGAATGTATGTGTGAGAGTGTGTGTGTGTAGCCTATTTACCTCCTATTTTCCTTGAGCTCTTGGGGAAAGAAGTTTCTCCATCTCTTCTATGAGTTTGTCGAACCAATTGTCGAACGGTTCACGTTGTATGCGCGTGGGACCAAGTCACACATGTGCAAGTCTCAAGTAAGTCTCAAGTCTTCACCTTCAAGTCACAAGTAACTCCCAAGTATTTTTTCCTTGGGCAAGTCAAGTCAAGTCAAGTCCTGTAATAGGTCAAGTCAAGTCCAAGTCAATATAAATATTTGTATTGTAAATACTCATGTTCAGTAAAATACATCATAGACTCAAACAAAACAGTGATAATCTAATTATTGGTTATTTATTGGCAAAAGTGATCTGTACATCGAAAACCAAACTGTTTCACATGTTTTCAACATTGTTTCAGCATTGAGTTGAAACCAGTAACAGCTAAAACAAACTTGTATTAAACTTTGTTACACTCCCTAACTCACTCTGTCCCACACACACACACACGCACACGCACACACACACACACACGCACGCGCACACACACACACACACACACACACTTTCTAACACACACTCACACACACACACACACACAGAATATCCACAAGTAGCTATCCTTTTACAAAGTAACAATAACAGCTACAACAAATACTAACTTACAGTAAATTAAACTGTCACATTTCTTTGCTCTTTTCTTTGCACATTTCTCTCTCACACGCTTTCTGTCACTCACACTCACACAGTATATCCATAAGTCATTCCCTTTTTGTGAGGAAACAAATAATAGCTAAAACAAATAGCTTATTAATATTAAACTTTGTAACATTTCTCCTCTCTCTCTCTCTCTCTCACACACACAATCTCTCTCTCACACTCACACACACACACACAATTCATTAATCTATAGTTGATTGACCTTATCGATCGACTTACGATTAACTGATAAGCGGCGTTTTTCACCTGAATTTTAGTGTTTCAATAGGGTCTTTAAGAATATAAGCTATAGGCTAGTATACCTACATAACACTGAGTCAAAAATATATCATAGTATTATTATATTCTATATTCCTCAATTAATTATTCCTTAGTTAAAAGCAGACAAATGTATTGATGCTGAATAACAAAATACAGTAATCCCTCGCTCTATCGCGGTTCGCGGATTTATTAATTTATTTTTCTTTTCTTTTTTTTATAGTGTAACATTTTTTTTATAGTGTAACATTGTGTTCTGCATCCTGATTGGCTAAGAGACTAGATCAGGACTAAACGTGGACTAAACCAGGTCTAGACCAGAACTAAACCAGGTCTAGACCAGGTCTAAACCTGGACTGGACCTGGACTAAACCAGGACTGGACCTGGTCTAGACCTGGACTAAACCAGGATTAAACCACCACGGGCCACTGTTTGCTGATTTCGTGTGGCTGGTTTGTGGCTGGGGCTGAGAGTATGCGGTCCGGGCGCCGCGGATCGTTTTCGTGCTCGCAGTGTACGCGCGGCCTCGTGCCAGTGGTGGTGCACGTGGTGCACGCGTTGCATCCCAGGACATGGCAGTGCCGTGGAATGAGCACGAAAACATTATGTGAACACGCATTCACGTCATTCAAATCATCGTGTCTCAAGTCAAGTCAAGTCCCGAGTCCTAGACTTCCAAGTCCGAGTCAAGTCTCAAGTATTTCATTTTTTGTCGAGTCAAGTCACAAGTTATAAAAACAGCGACTCGAGTCGACTCGGGTCCAAGTCACTAAGTCTCAAGTCCCCATGTCTGCGTGCCACATTCACCATCTTCTCACCAGCATCAAGTTTCTTTATTGTCGCCACCTTCTTTTCAAATGAGATGGCTTGCCACTTTTTCA
This sequence comes from Paratrypauchen microcephalus, assembly GCA_036785185.1. Lineage (NCBI taxonomy): Eukaryota > Metazoa > Chordata > Actinopteri > Gobiiformes > Gobiidae > Paratrypauchen > Paratrypauchen microcephalus. The sequence continues at coordinate 8,256,461 of JAVJIX010000002.1, read as the reverse complement.
CAGAAGCTTCACTAGAAGCTTTTCGCTTTTCACCAACCATATTGGATTACTGTACGCATGCAAGAAAAACAACAAAGTTCATAACACCCCACCATAGTAACACCGTAGTACGCCCACTTATTTGAAGTTCTGAACACTTCTACTGAGTGGGCGTGACGCTTGGGGGATGCTGTGCAGCGCCCTGCCTGTGCGTCAGCGGCGGAAATACGGACTACGTACTGTACCCGGAAGTTGGAATAGGCGCTAAATACAAAAACTCAAACATTTAACTTTTTTTTTTAAATTTTCGACCCTGTTCGTAACTCCGAATGTTCGTAAATCGAATGTTCGTATGTCGAGGAGTGTCTGTACTCATTTGGCCTGGTGGATTTCTGGTTTATTAAACCAGGGGGGGTGCGGTGCATAACTAACTCTTCTGAGCCACACATATCAGACATTTTCTGGGCACAGAAGCGCTGTGCGCTGCGCTTGAATTGCGTAACTAAATTTCAGCGTGAGAAATACCATGTGTGGCGTGTGAGCGTGTGAACACGTTGAATTGCGTGTGTCACACTTTCAATGCGTGAGACTTGAGAGCCCTGCTCAACATAATAAAGTCATCTGCTCAATCTGCTCAACTTTTTTCCCAAAGTTATTTTTTCAGGTAATATCAGTTCATTCATACTTCTGGTTTGATCCTGATGTGGCCGAGACGGGTTTTGGTCTTGTTCTAGTCCAGGTTTAGTTTCAGGTTTAGTTCCAGTCCAGTTTTGGTGTGGTGTGTAGAATGCACCATAGTGATTCCCTTGTTACATGGAATTTATTAAATATGTATCTGTTGACTCAAAAGTGAACAACAAAACCAAATTTCAACCATCTGGACTTTTTAAATTGAGCCATATGTCATTGCTATATCGTCAAACCCTGGTTCTAACTCTTCTGTGTTAGTTAACTTCTTTTCTTTTATTCAGATGACTTTATTAGTGAGATGTTTTTGTTTTGACATGTAATTACATCTCACTAATAAAGGTGTCTGACTAAAAGAAAATAAAAATTTAATTAACATAACTTAAGATAAGATGAATGTTACATGTGATGTTACATGTTACATGTCCATTCCGTGCAGTGGCGCTCATGTCCTGATCAATGGAGACATAGACCTTGGTTATGTGGAGGACGGGACGGCCTGTGGGACGGACCACATCTGCTTCAATCACAAGTGTCTCCCCATTCAACAGTTTAACTTCAGCACCTGCCCCGGAACCACCGACAAGGCCATCTGCTCTGGACATGGGGTACACAACAATGGCACTCAAATCTAATATGTTTATGTTTGTGTGTTTGTTTGTTTGTTTGTTCATTTTATTAATGGTTGTGTAACTTGGAAACAATGACTGTACATTGGTACCCTGGGTAGGTCTGAAGTTCTCTTTATGTAAGTTCTGTGTACTACGTCATCAATAATATTGTTACAATTCTGCCAACACCAGTGTAATTATTTTGTACTTATTTTATTAACTCTAAATCTAAAAATGTAATCTAATCTATTTTATTTAGAGTTTTTTAGAGTAAAAAAATGCAAATAAATAAATAAATAAATAATACTAATAAAACATGTAATTTTAAAACTTACACAATACCACCTTAGAGCATATTTGGCTTTTCAAGAATAGTTTGGACAAGGACTAAAACACTGAATCAAGTCTAAACCTGATCTAAAAATGTCCTAATAAATAAAGGCAATATTAAACTACAATATGTGTACCACCACAGTCAGTGGTAACTATGGGTTTGATGAGTATGTAGGGCCTTTCCCATAGCAATTAACATTTCAAAACTATATCTTTCAAATGGGAGAAAGTCTTCAATGTACTGCAGGAGACCTGTGAATACAATATTGTAAAATCCAGTGCTATTTGTGATGTGAGTCAAGTCATTGTTTATAAACACAGTCTAATCACTATTTAATGTGTGCTGTAGGTTTGCAGTAGTGAGCTAAAGTGTGTGTGTCACTTGGGCTGGGCCGGAGACGACTGTAACTCCACTTCTTCAGTGGGCCACCTCGCTGTGGGACCCACCGCCCCCGTTTCAGGTACAACTTTCAACTGTCTTTAGTGTTTTCTTTATCACAGTTTCCCACTGCTCATGCAAATCACTGTCACTTTTTATTACTTATTTTCACACACACATTTCTTTGTGTTTTTATATTCACCAAAACGCATGTTATTTTATTTACCATTATTTTCAGGCCGATGACGGATTTTCTTGACCAGGTTCGAGTTTCTCATTGTATTTGACTGACGTGTGTATTTCCTCCCTACTGATTCTTTTCCTTTTTTGCCCCATAACCATTAAGATATCTGGAAAATAACGAATGTTTGCTTGGTTTTAAGTCTTTATAGCTGTGGGTTCCCTGTTTTTCCAATGACACTTGTCCCACTCGGTTTGGTCTGTTGTTGTGTGCTGCCACAGTCTTTTGTGGTTTGTGATTCCCATGTGAGCGAGTTACTCTGGTAATTGGAGGAACAAAGAGGTTAACACATGTTTTGACTCTCTTCTCCACTCTGCTCCTCTCTCTCTCTCTCTCTCTCTTTATTCTCTCTCTTCCATTTATCCCTTCATCTCCTCCCTGCTTTCTCCCACTCCATTTTATTGCTCTCTCCCCCTCTTTCTCACACACTATCTACCCCTTCCTCCTCCCTCTTTTTCCCACTCTCTCTCTCTCTCTCTTTCAGGGATCACTAGCACCAACATCATCATTGGGGCCATTGTGGGCTCTATCCTGTTTCTTGCTCTAATCCTGGCGGTCACAGCCTGGTGCTACAAGTGAGTGCCAAAAACACAATTTATAAACACATTAAATTATAATATATCACTATTAAAGATGGGTGATGGAATTTTGTATATAGATAACTAGTGTTTCCTATTAATAGAGGAGACTATGGTGGGCCCCATTAAACTGGTATTAAAAATAACACTTTTTGCTTGTTGTATTATCATACATACAGTATATACAAGTAACTTTATTTAATCTTTACTCAGTCCGTTATTGATTCATAGAGGCAATAAGTGACATATTTACTCCAAAAATTGTAGACATTTTTTTTCCAAATAAGGATAACATGTGCCACCATAGTCTTGTAAAAACCAGAGGAAACCATAGATTATTGATTGATAATTCTAATTCATAAGAAGATGTATGCATTAATCAGTAAATATGCTGTACCTGAATTCCCCATTTATACCAGATTCTTCTTTTATATATAAGAACAAAAAGTGACAATGTCATTTACTACATAAACAAGCATGTACAGTCTTTGCTTTACTTAATTAATGGTATTGTTATAAAATATCATGAGATAAACTACAATATTTATCATCTTTACCCACCTCTGATGATGACTATCACACAGTGCATTTTGTATTCACTTCTTGCTCTCTCATGTGATACAGGAGCTACAAGCAGAAGCGTTATGTGGAGTCTGAAGTCCATCGAAGATTCTGCCGGTTTGTCAAATTCTTTTGTGATCTTCAAAATAGGTTTCATTCACTTGGAGCTGTGTTCTTATGGATCTGTCAATCCTTTGGTGATAGATGGTTCTGATGAAAAATTAGGGCTGTAGTTGTCTAAAGAAATTCTTGGTCGACTAAAGACATGCCCTGTAAATCAAATTAATTGACTAGAAGGGAGCATGGTGCTGATTAAAGGGCTCACAATGATTAGCATCATGCCAAACATATGCGTAAACAGCATCTTCAGCAAGAAGGCAGATTAAACTGTCTCTTCACTACACAAATTCCTTTCTCCTTTATGTTGTTGTGCAAAAACATAATCAGATTAATCAACTAATGGACTAAAGGACAACAGCCTTACAACATAAATCGCAGAAATGCTGTCCACAACAGGAAAAAAAAAACATCTGACAGAAAAGGACCCTTATTACACTATTTTCTGATCTATGTTATAATGTTGTTACCTCTTCAAAAACACACCTGGAGTTGTGTTTTGTTTCACTCACACACGTTTAACATACAAACCCTGCATATTTAGTCCGAGTTCTTCTGTCAAACAAAAAACACACTGTTCCACCTTGTGATTTCATGTGGTAATACAGGAAGGACTCCACTGTTTTTAAACTCCATACACATTAACTAGAATCATTGCGATTATTTCAGACCTTGATTTGCCAATCTCTACTGAACAAATGGCAAAAGGTAGCTGTTAACTTGAAAACTACCACTACATGACATCACAAGGTGGAACAGAGCATTTTGAGCTTTGGGGATGCAGACAGACTATTAATAAAGGAATACTCAGACATGTGTGAAGGAAAAAATACACAACTCCAACAATGGCTTAAAGCTCACAAGTGTCAATTTTGTGCAATATAGGACCTTTAATAGTTTAAATGAAGATGGTGAGGTGATAAAAAATGTAGAGGTGTGCTGTTTGCGTGTCACAATGTTGATTTTTTGATCTGATATTTCAAAAATTACTTGGCATAACCTTTTCCTAGACTTGTCCTACCTCTAACCATGGATCATTTTGTTGAACACTGTTAAGATATAATGACAAATAAACCACTTTACACTACAAACAGTTTACAGAAATGGGCATGTCAACATTGTGGATGCATTAGCACATAGCAAGTGAACACATAGCCATAGCCAACATATCCAAACAGACAGATTGAAAGGCTAAATATCAGTGTAATTCCTAACCTGTATTTCTAGGCAAATCCCTCCTGGAGACTATGTGACGAAGCCCAGTGACGCAGACTCGTTCTACAGTGACATGCCTCCGGGCGTCAGCACTAATTCAGGCTGCAGCTCCAAGAAGAGGTCAGCCTGCCTGTCCCACCTGCAGCTCCTCTCCTTCACCCCCTCCATCCCATCATTCTCACAGAACCTCTCAGTATTTGGCTTCAGGTGTGCCATCATCTCCAGCTCGCTTATCAGCCCCCTCTAGTGTGTGTGTGTATGTCTGTGTGGAGGAGCAGTCATGATGGCTCTGGTCACTGCTTTAGACAAGATCACTAAGTGGTCCATCACGCCTGCAAGTACCATCTTTCCTTTACTTATAGTCCGTGAACATTTTGGGAGCTACAGAATGTTCACAGCTCATGCCAGTGTCTGTGGTATACAGAGTATGAATACAGTGTCTGTATTTAAATACTCCACTTTACCACGCCATGCCCCACATTTAGCTGCATAATACTAAGCCATGCTATCTGCTAAAATGGCTTTCTTTCACTGACCTCGTCCTCTCATCACACCTCCAGTCTACAACAGCTGCACCTCAGCATTTCTAATTGACCTTGACCCTGCTGTGATGTTGTTCCTGTGCACATGTGTAGATCCAATGGGTTGTCCCACTCGTGGAGTGAGAGAATCCCAGATGCCAAACATATCTCTGACATCTGTGAGAACGGCCGGCCAAGGAGCAACTCCTGGCAAGGTAAAAACAGCCCAGCGTCATGGCAACACCCCTGTGTTCACACCATAGACTGTATATATATTTATACTATATATTTTTATATATATTTATATATACAGTATGGTTCATACAACTGACTTTGGTGTTTCTCATCAGGAAATCTGAGCGGCAATCGTAAGAAACTCAAAGGGAAGAAGTTTCGTGCTCGCTCAAACTCCACAGAGTAAGTTTGTTCTGATCCCCAAAGACATGTATCATTTTATCATATTAAACAGGCTGCACTTACAGCGAGACGGAACAAACTATGCAGAATCACACACCGACCTCCCTGTAGTTTTACTGTCATTGCTATTTCTAATAACTAACATGTGCACAGGTTCTAAAATGTATAAATGATGGACCCAAATGGTGTGCTACTGAACTATCAAACACCCAGGCATGCTCTTTATTCCCATGTTAAAAGACAGTCTAAGTAACATGTTCTCTTGAAGCCTCTTAGTGAATGCTCTGCCCTCTGGAGGCTGCTCAGTGAACTGCAGACTGCACGAGTGGCTTTGGCCTTGCTCCTTGGTGCATTTGGTGCATTTTGGGGTCTTGCTTTAGTGCACAGCTCCTGTAGTGGCATGAGAGTGATGGAGTGGGCTTTGTGCTTTGGGTTTGAGCCTGTCTGAGCCTGTCACTGGACACTGTTGTTTGTGATGTTGCTTCATCTGAATCTCACAGGTCTGACGCCATCTTCTCACCATTTTCTCGATGCATCTTGTGTTTGTTCTGACGATCTTTGCTCTGCTTTCCTAAAATATTTCCTCTCTCCTCCTCTTTTGTGCTTATTCTGTGCTGTTTTCCATTTCCTTTCTCTCTTTTTGTTGTGTCCACCCCCTCCCACAGGTATTTAACCCCTCCTGTCAAAGAATATTATGATGTAACTAAATGGGTAGAAGACGTGAATAAAAACACTCAAGGACCTTACCTTAGGTATTATCTCCCACCACATACTATGTCCTCGCGCTTGTCCTCAGACCCACTTTTAGTTTAGTTTCATTATTTTTGTCAGGGCAAGTTCAAATTATTATTTTTATTATTAAGTTTTTCTGATGAGTAAAAATGAGTATTTGGCATGTTGTGTCCAGCGGGGGGTTGGTAAAAGTATTAAAGCTGGACAAAACAGAGCTTATACAAACAATCTTTAATTTAGACTTTTATTTGAGCTTAATTTTTCTTGCTTACATAAATTATTATGGCCTCAGTTACAGCCTCTCCTATGTATTATAACATTAAATTATAATTTATATATATATTATTATTTTAATCCTCCCTGACTGCCGCTTTCTTTGGCTCCTCTTTGCTTCCTGTTTTTGTGATGTTGCATGTTGTTGGTGATGGCGGCATGTGCCACCCCTTGTGCCTCAGCCTTTTGATGACATCATCACTGTGCTGCCACAACAAAGGGAACAATCTCCCTCAAGGTCTATAGATGATCATCATAGTAATGTTTCATGGTCAAAACTGCAAGGACGCAGCCACAGTTCACCTTGACTAACCAGCACTAACAAAACACCACATGTTCAGTGTTGACATCTATAGACCTTCAACAATCCTAAGAGGTTTTATTAAAGGGAGCACATTGTCAAAAATGGAGAGTTACACTTTCATCTGCAGTTATAGGGCTATACCAGCAAGGCTAACTCTCCTGTCCATGATGTGGGTTAAATTCCCAGCGTCCCATCTTATTTATGAGTGGAGTGTCTGGCTCCTTGACTCCTCAATTTCTCAGCTGTCAATCATGCCTATGGAGAAAAGAGAGTCAGTTGGACACTACCTGCCTCTATTCTAAGGGCTGCTGTCCTTAGTGGGCAGGACTTACACCTGCAGAAGCAAGGAAACAGAATTGGTCTGGAATCTGAGTTCTGGATAAATGGTCCCAATGAATTTCCTCTTGTGTATCTAATTGGCTGGGACTAAGCCAGAACTAAACCAGGACGAGAACAGAATCAAAAGTCTATATCAGGAATAAACCAAGATCAATCCAGGACCAAATCAAGACAAGAGAACACATCCTAACTATTGACATTAGCTAATTGTCCAGGATTAAGATTCAAACAGGCTGTTAACTTGAATCTGTCCTACTAATTGATTAATGTTTTTAAGTAATAGATATTGTGGTCTCTCCATTATTTTGACAATGTGATTATTTCCCTGACTCCTGAGACAATAGCTTCCTGTCTGTACCCAGCTCCTGTCTGGTCACAGTCATGTGTCCCTCAATGAACTCTTTAGGGCTGCAAGTAACCAGTATTGTAGTTGGTTAGTCAGCGATTATTATTATTATTATTAGTTGACTAGTGAAACAATTATTTCTAGTGTACATTGTGATTTTTAAATTACATTTTTAAGGCTTCTAGATATTCTGAAATGATTTGTTCTGTTATATTACAATGTAGTAATAATAATAATAATAATAATAATAATAATAATAATAATAATAATAATAATAATAATAATAATAATAATAATAATAACTGCCTTTGTTGGCCTGTATTAGAAGACCAGATACAGATACTTATGCTTATCAAAATATGATTACAAACTGTTTTAAAAGTAGAGTAGCCACAGAGCTTTAAGTGAAAAAAAAAAGTATTATTAAAACCCTAAAAAGACAACATCTATCCCAGTTAATTGTTGCAGCCCTAGTGCTCTCAGATTTATTGAGTACATTTGAGAGATGTTGAAAGTGAACACACGTCTGATGGGTACTGCGTATTACAGAAGAATGTATTTAATGGGTTTTCCCTGAAATATTTGGCTTCTCGGAGCAATCTCCTCTTGTAAAAAAGTGGAACAGTTCAAGGAGGATGCTGCTGCTCAAATCTATGTTTAGAGCAGCACTTCCTTGAATAAATCTAATTTATCCGTGGTCTACTCTAGTCTATACCATACTCCTATCCAAAAGATGTTCTTTTCACTTCCATCTTCTCTAATTTACAGGACTCTGTCTCCTGCCAAGTCTCCCACCTCTTCTACGGGGTCTATTGCCTCAAGCAGGAGATACCCCTACCCCATGCCCCCCCTCCCCGATGACCAGAGGAAAGCCAGGCAGAGTGCCAAGGTGGGGCACTTAGCAATATTTAAACAATATATTGTTTAACAATTGTTTTTTTAATCCCTAAAAGCTAGTATAACCAACCAAGAAGGTAACTGTGGATACATTTGACAATCCTTGATTGAAAGAACTATTACATGTATTCAGAAACTACACATTAAGTGAATTTTCAGATCATAGTCAACAGCTTCAGTAATAATTCATTTTAGATGCAATAGTAAGCTATTTTTCAAAAGCCCTCCTTAAAGGTCCTATATTATGTAACATTGACTCTTGTGAGTGTTAAAGGAGAATTAACGTTTTTTACAATCTGAGCCTTATTTCGGTAATAAAACAAGTTGTTTTATTCACCCATAGCACTTTGGTAACATATGGAGCATTTCCGGAGATGTTTTAGATTAGTGATATCCGTAACGTGAGTTCTCTGGGCATATATTTGTGGTCTCCAAATAACACAAACTTTAGCACTTTTCAAATCTTAGAAGCTCAATGTCTTATTCTACACTTTCGTTTGAGTCAAAAGTGGCCTGTAATCCGAGATTTATCCATAATTTACAGCTTTCGTTTCATGTTTGGGTCCCGAGAGCTGAGAGCGAAATAAGTTGTGACTCCGCACATGCGCACTGGCCTCCTCATCTACTCGAAACTATGGCTAAATTTCGGATTACAGGCCACTTTTGACTCAAACGAAAGCGTAGACTAAGACATTGAGCTTCTATGATTTGAAAAGTGCTAAAGTTTGTGTTATTTGGAGACTGCAAACATTTGCCCCGAGAACTCACATTACGGAGATCGCTAATCTAAAACATCTCCGGAAATGCTCCATATGACACCAAAGTGCTATGGGTGAGTAAAACAACTTGTTTTATTACCGAAATAAGGCTCAGATTGTAAAAAACGTTAATTCTCCTTTAAGCCATGTTATTATGCCAACTATAATGTTACCTCGTCAAAAACATACCTGGAGTTGTGTTTCATTCACACATGTTTGAGTTATCCTGCATCATTAGTCTGTCTACATCTCCAAAAATCTAAATGCTCTGTTCCACCTTGTGATTTCATGAGACGGTAGTTTTAAGTCAACAGCTACCTTTTACAATCTCTTCTATAATAATAAGCAATTCCAGAGCTGAAACCATCCAAATGATTATGGTGAAGTGTTTTTTGTTTGAGAGAAGAACTCAGCTTAAAGATGCAGTGTTTGTATGTTAAATGTGTGAATGAAACAAAACACAACTCCGGGTAAAATCATTATTGTTCTATAAATGCTTCCATCAACGTGGAGACTATAGAAGGCCCAAGTTTTAGGGTTTTAACATTGTTTAGTAATAAATATATGCACAAATAATATCCTTGTTATTTCTACACATTCTATTTCTAGATTATTATTATTTTTTTATCTCTATACCTCTCTTTCTTCCTTCAGCTTTGGGAAACATCAATATAACTGCACCCTGATCTGCAATGATGAAGGAAGCTCACTTTTTCTATGGGTAACACAAGTTGCTGAAATGACTCATTGATTGAGGCAACTGAGAGGAGGATCTACACAGACATACAATATCTGAGGTGACTTCAGTGAACAAGCAGCGCAGGACCCATACTGGTCTTTTGGTTCATGTTTAGTGGATGAGTTTGCACTGAGAACTCCATTCTGGCTGAAGAGAAGACCAAGCAATTGAGATCTTTTTCCATATAGGGACCGGAAACCACTCTGACCCTTGAGCTTTGAACTTGAATCCTCACGGCTCTCACACTAAATCCAAGTAACCTTTTTTGCCTTTTGGGGGGCATATACTTAACTTTACACAACTTAACACAGTAGGAGCAGACCATCTCAATATCTGTTCAACCATTTTGACGCACGTGAACACTATAGACACTCCTACACTGTATGCATGGGAAAGCCCTGAGATGGAGGGGGTGAAGGACCGTGGACTTTGCAGAAAGCATGGTGTTTTGATACTATCAGGCTTTCTTTACACAATAAGTAACCCATATTTTATCAGCAAATCGTATAGCCCCAATCATGGACATTTGTAAATATGTACAGTCTCACCCAATCTGCTTTCTTACACTGGAGAAGTAGAATTGTGTTGTTGGCAGACACTAGAAACTCATAATTTTGTGTATTTTCCATGCTGTAAGTGTTAAAATTATCTCCTCCTTTTGCATTTCCCTGTCTGAAAGGTGCCCTAATGTAACTTTTCTCATTGTTGCTTTGTCTGGAATATGGCATTACACTTATTTATCAAGCATTATTCAATTAGTACTCGTATTTTGATTGTAAAACATGTACCCTTGCAGTAAAAGTTGATCAGCCCACCAGATCACTTTGCCTGATAAGCCTTACTCTAGAACATTCCATACAAAGCAATGATATCTCCATGGAGACATGCAGAAAAGTTACAGAGTGGACCTTTAAAACCACCCTGTAATGTTTTTAATATGTCTGAGCACCATTTTTGCCATCATATAGAACGTATTAATTTGATGCAGGTTGCGCAGCACTTTATGAAGATATGGGTAAAGTATTCATTGATTTTATGTACAGTTAATTGTGCCATTATTGGATGTGATGATTAGATTGAGATGTGTTTGGTGTAGTTAGAAATAATTTTCACAAACTTCCAAAATCTTTAACTCTAATCTCTAACTCTCTATAGTATTTAATTTAAATACATATGGATTATTTTGGGACCACTGTGCTATTTTAATTTATTGAAGCATATTTTATTTGGTCTCTGAAATTGGCAGATTTTTATTAGACTAATGCGAGTGGTTGAAACTGTAAGAAAACCGTGACTGAAAATGCATTTTGGTTTAGCTGCAGTGAAATTTTTAGCCTTGTAAATTCTGCTGTATTGTGCTTGCTGTTTGAGCTTATAAAGATATGATTACCAACAGCATGACCGCGCCCTATTTCAAATAATTTCTTAGGAGTGATAAGACCATGGCATGTCACTGAAAGACCCCCTTACAATTTACACAATATCCAAAAATATTTGCAAATTCAACTTTTTTTTGTATTTAAAAAAATGCACCATTGTTGTAAAAACATGAGAAAGCCTAATGTTATTTGTCCTCCATTTTGTTGATGATGTGTAACAGTTAGGGTTGTGTAGGTGACCTGCCTTTCACAGTATTAAACCAACTACAGTAATTTTTATTATATATCTTTGTAATAATTTATTTTTGTCAGCATTCAAACCGTGATTAAGTGCATTACTGTAAATGTGTATTGATAATAATCTGGAGAGGAGTTGTGTTTGATAAACGCATTTGTTCCAGGAGCAGAAAAGGCAGTTTTTTTCATTCAGTATAAAGGGCAAACCTATATGGAGCCTTCTAATAGGCTGTATTCACATGATTTTCCAAAAGGACCATAGTTAAAAACAGGAGAGCAGGTAAGAATTCTCTAAGAAATTTCCTATTTATTTTCAAATGTTTTGATCTAGTTTAATCTTAATATGTCTTAAGTCTATTCACATGGAAAAAAAAAACTGTCGAAACATCTCATGACAGCACAAATAAATTAAGGTGGATTTTTCCCACATTATCATCAAAGGGTTCCTTATTCATTCACAAGTCACAATTGTTGTAAAACAAAAGGAAATCCAATACACTGATGTGTCATGTCTGTGCACCCAATATAATGAGGTCCAACATTTATGGATTATCAGTTTATATTGTTCTTTAAAAATAGTTTATTGCCCATGAATACAGAAATATATGCACCTACCGTCCGATTGAAACTGTACCATCAGAAAATGTTTAAAAATGTGAACGCACCCTATTAGCCTAATAGTTTTGCTTTGTGGCTATGATGAGAGAGAAATTCCATGGACTGGGCTAAATGTGGCTATTGATCTCCTACCCAGCTTTCTAACTGCTCTGCCCAATCTCAGCTTGGTCAGAGGTGTGAATGTAAATGTAAAACACTCTCTCAGCTATTTGCTCCAAAGGCAAAATGTACTGGTCCACAATATCCACACTGCTGTTAAGTCCCTTTGTAATTTTGTTTTGCCTGTAATTCTGTAAAGACTGATGATGCAAAAATCAATGCCCTTATTTTTTTCTCTTAATCAGTATTGTAATATATTTAATAAAAAATTACTCTTTTATGGACAGATGTGGGCATCCCAGTTTTTCAATAGTATATTTCCAGAAATTAGAATTAAAGTTACATTTGAATGTATTATTGAAACACCCAACACTATACACTAAAATATCACACCTGATGCAGAGGTCCTGTGAAGATGCCAGGCACGAGATGTAAATTCAGATGTATCTTTGATGAATAAACAATTGTAAAAAGCTTTATAGCACATTGGAGACCATCCAGTTCAGTCACATTTCTTGCCTCGTGCACCCAGAGGTCTCAGCTACTAGACTCCAGACTGCAGCGTCCTTAGTAACAAATGCTGATGCCATGATTGTTATAAGCGCTGCCTGAGTTCTTTTAGTTTTTCTTGAAAAATGGCTTTAGTTTTCAACTCTGCCTCGTCATCCAGAGACTGTCGAATGCAGTTTTTAAGGTGTTCAATCCCAAATCCAGTGAGAGCCGAGACAGAAAGTATGTGCTTAAAGTTTATGTTTTCCTTTGGTATCATGTCATCCTCCAACAGGTTATAAAACTCTGTCAAGAACAAATTACAGTAAAAAAAAAAATACAATCATTCTGTACATACAAATTATTATCTTAAAATTTCAAATTAGTACAAACATTTACCTTCTGGGTTTTGAAGCTGGATTTTAAGCTCTGCTAGTTTTTCTTCAGCATCAGGGAGGTCCATTTTGTTCACCACCAGTAAAGCAGGTTTGGACACAAGCTCCTCTTTGTACAGCTCTAATTCCTTGTGGACAGTAATAAGATTTACACAGAATGTGCAAGAAGGTTCAGACTAAGTGTGGTTGTATGGTTCGTCTTACCTTTGTCAGAAGCTGCACTGCTTCAAAAGCAGATCTGAATGGAGTTTTACTTGCCAGCTGGAAACCACCAATGTCCACCTAGTTTAAAGACAGTATTATAAACAGTAAGATTTCCTTAAAATTAAAATTACACCTCTCAATGATTGGACATTTGAATTGTTTCAGACTTGTGCACATATATACACACCACAAACAGCAGTTGTTTAGTCCTCTCCACATGTTTGAGAAACTTGTGTCCCATGCCTTTGTTCAAGTGAGCACCTTCAATGAGTCCTGGGAGATCAGCGACTGAAATCTTCCAACAAACAAACAAGTAAATAAATGAATAAATAATATTTTTATTGTAATGACTTAGAAATGTTATTGCTTGGAATGTTTCACAGTATGGCATTAACTTCTCCATCTCCATGGAGACAAGAAGGTGAAGCCACAACATGACCAAATTAAAGCTCATGTGAAAAATTAATATTTTTATAATAAGTCTTTTGAGCAATAAAAACATCTGTAATGGAAATTCAAGATATGTTATGCCATACTGTGGAATATTCCAGGCAAAGCTATAACATCTCCATGGCGAATAGCACGTGGCAGGCACACCCACCACAAACATTATATAGTGCATCTTTAAAGATCCCATGACATGGTACTTCTTGATGCTTTTATATGGCTCCTTAATGGTTCCCTAATACTGTAAATGAATCCTTCTTCAAAATCAACACTCAGTGCATGAGAAACAGAGATAAGATGAGAGTCATAAATATCTCTCTCAAACTCTTTATTCTGGGCGTTATTGCTTGAATGCAAATGAGGAGAAAACAGATGGCCAATAGTAGAGGGTGGGGGCGTGGCCAAACTCTCCGCTCAGAGCTCAGAGCCGACAGCTGATCCATTTCCTTGTTTTTGCACGGGGGAGAGATTTGAAGCGTTCCATTGAAAAATGAACACATTTCCACATAAAATAAAATTAAACCACTGCTATTCAAAGGTCCAGAGGCTCAGATAAAGGACTTCCGAGCCTAGAAACACTCGGACGTGTCTCCAGGCAAATAAAAAAACGCATTTCGCATTGCCTAGCGCATTCGAAGTCCAAACTCTCTGGGCGTGATTTACAGAGACGCTGAGTACAGACAGACGGGGGTGGAACTGCATTTGCATTTCTTTTTTCGATCTGACGTCAATAAGGTTCCTTGTTCAAACTCGCCCGTTTGAGCTCCGATTTTTTGTAACGCAGAAAAGGATGCTCAGTTTAGACATTTCACAACTTTTAACCATTTTTCAGAAAGTGAAAATTTCATGCCATGGGACCTTTAAGCACAAAACAATACAATGTTCTTTACCTGTTTATGATCTTTGTACATCAGCTTCCCAATTTCTGGTTTTAAAGTGGTGACTGTGAAAAGATTAGTATTGTTAAAACATGTTTAAACTTTAATGAATGGGTACAGATAGCAATAATAGTGATTTACAAGCATAGCTGGCAATCTGAGGAGTTGCATTAGATATAGCTGTCAGGAGAGAGGATTTTCCTGCATTTGGAAATCTGACAGAAAACACAAGGAAATTCAGGAAATTCAACAATGAATTGCATGACCATGTGGACAGTTTAAAAGAAATCTGTAATTCTTTGCAGCCTTACCCCACTAATCCCATGTCTGCTATAAGCTTCAGATCTAGTCTAATGTGCTTGGGTTTTGCTTTACTGGGATTAAAGAAGGAGTGAAAAGAGCCTCCACTTCCACCTTTAGCGACTTTTACACTTTCTCCAGGAGCATCCAGGTCACCTTGAAAAGAAAACATTAAAATTATAACTTACAACACACAAAATTTAAATGACAAAAAGATTGATCTTGAGGTAATAAAATGAGAATATTTCCTACCTATAACTCTGCCATCATCTGTGGTGACAGTGATACCAACAGGTGCCAATATGCTACAGTCCTTCCCCCGTTGCCCTTTCAGAGCCTTTACACTGTTATAGACACATTTAGGGGCATTAGTTTACATAATTGTTAATAGTACAATTAATCAATCTGAAGAACCTACTCAGGCACTAGGCACTTAAATGAGCCCAAAACATCAATTCACCTAAATAGGTACCATTTGTATATTATTCACAAGACTAATATATACTGATTTAAAGAAGCCTATTCAGACAAATATTAAGAGTTATTTTCCTCCATGTGCTTGTTGTGTAGACCACACCCACACTGCACTCGCTCTGACATAATAAGAACCACTTGCATTAAAGAATGCAAAGAATCCAATGCCAATGCCAATACATAAATAATGTAAGCCTGTAAACAATTCACTTACCTGCTGTTTTCCCCTGATCCAGCTACAAATCGTTTCTGTGGGTATTTGTCTTTTATTCTTTTTAGGGTCATGTCTTTACTGGCAACTACATAAACATCTCCTCCATCTCCACCTTGACCACCCAGACGGGGCAAACCCATGCCCCCGCTGCCCCCGCGCACATACAGCCGCAGATTGTCAAGAAATTTCCCATACTGTAAAAAAGCATGACAGGAAACCTAACTGAGAATGCAGTCATGGCATTGCTTATTAAGGATATTAGCTAGCTGGTAAAAATGTCTACGGCTCTAATTAGAATATTTCAAAATTAGTTACGTTACATGAATTTATGATTATTTACTTGCCTTCCGGTGACAAATTCTGGTCAATTGAACCATCTTCTGTGGCGTTTTATGTAAAAATTTGTGTGAAATGAAGCTAGCTGCTAGTGCACATGTTGTTTTGGGGATAACAGGAAGTGCGTACCAGCAGCGGGCTCTGATTGGTCGACTGAATGAGGAGGCGGGCTTATGCCGATAACGTTTGGCATTTGTTCTTTTTTAAAATGTATTTTTTTTTTTAAACTCAGACTACAGATGAATAGCACCCGCAAGACTTATAATAATCCACATGCTTTCCTGTTTACTTATTGGTTTTCAATCGTCTCTGCGGCTATACAGTAGTTCATTTTAAAGTAGGCTTATAAATCTATGATTTACTACTTCAACCATAATTCCAGCCATGTTTAAAGGCAGTGTTTTTTTTAAAAAATAAAGAAAATAGAATAGAATAGATAATTTTATCATGTCAAGGCTTTTAATTGGGCTACTTAAGCCATAGTTACAAAAGGATGCTGCGCTCCAGTGGATGGCGATGATGCTGATGCTGCAGCCATCCTTCTCCGTGAACGCGCTTACGTCTGGTGCATGCGCACGTGACGACAAAGAGTGAAGAGCCGGTGCCACATTGGATCATTTTCCTCAAGAAGCACAATTTACTGAAGAAGTAACTGAAACACCGGGCCTGTATGTGACGCGTGTATGTGATTGTGAGTGTGTGACCGTGTACGTGTGATGGTGAAAGCGTGTAGCGGCCAGAGAGGCAAGGTCCTCCCCCTGACTGTGCCTATTTATACGGCCACTACTGCCACCGCGGCTCGTGATAACTGGACACTACTGGGGCAAAGAGAACAAGTCACAGTGCGGTAAGACGTCTCATTTTGGTCAAATACAGTAAAATACCATGATTGTCTTGACTGATCTAAACAGAGCTTTATAATGATGTGCTGCTCCTGTACCTATCAACCTATGGACGTAATCTTTACATTTACACGTACGTAACATTGTGGTCCACGAGGACATCTGCTGCTGGGGTCCCATTCCTCACTCACACAGTACAGGTCTAATGGGTCTAATATTACAATAAGGAGATGGTTTATGTGGGGAAATTTTAGGGCCTATAATAAAATGTGATGTGTCCTAGCCAACCTATTGCATAACGAAGGACTAGACAGGGATGGATTTGATATAAATACCACAATGTGGCTGTCTGTTAAAACATATTCTCAGCTGTGGGGATGCTGTGACAAGTGCAGTGTGCAAGTGAGGTAGATGCTGAAATACAGTGAATATTACTGACCGGTGGTTGCTCAAAGCAGGTTGCAATAGGTGCAAGTCTTTCTGATGCAATAGCCACATAAATCTCACTGGAGTCACAGTTTGAGGCTGAGGTTGGCTACATTATAAATTTGTGCTATCACTTATCCAGAGCAGAGTTAACAACATCTACAGCTTGTTATGATAAAATATTATGAAACAAAAGATTAAAAACAAAGTGGACCTTCGAGCTCAGACTGTTATGTCACACATTCAGCACAAGGCAAAAGGATATACCACAGTTACAAATTATGGCTACTTAGGTACTTTATACTGTACATTGACAGAATAGACATGTATGTTGCAAACACAGCTATTACCCCAAATTAATTTATAAAACATCTTTGAAATTCTGCCGGGCTAAAGAAATGCAGCGGCCCACCTGCCAAATGAAGCACATTCTCCAAACTGGTGGAGCAATGCGTGGAATCTGGGTGCTTTCACTGATAAGCGTAAACAGCAGAGACAGTGGCTGAGAGGAGGGCCTGACACTGTAACTGGATGTGATGTTATGAATGCCCCATAATCTCTGCAATGTTTTGGTTGGTTGGGTGAGGAGATGGGCTTTACATTTGCTGTAACATTTTGGTGGCAGAGAAGTGACAAAAAGTCAGTTGACTTAATTACTAGAATACTTTTGAACTGTAAAGTGTGTGATACATAAAATTAATTTTGAGCCTATTGTTTACTATATGTTTTACTATTGTTTATTTCATCTGACATTTGCATAAATTAAAGCAACTTAGCGTGACTTTCTGTAGTTTTGCACATCACCTTCTCCATGGAGACAGATATGTTTTAAACCAGTGTGGAACATTATAGCCAAAGGAAAAAACACTGTGTGGAGGTGGAAGCCCTCCTCCAGGGAACTCCCACAACACATTTTTTCAATGTAAAAACAACCAAAATGGAAAAAATAAAACTTTCTTCGACTGTAATCTATTTTTATTTTGTTTGACATTTTTGTTTATTTAACAGTCTTCTTTAATTCTACATATATGTTGAAATTTGTTGTTTTTGTTTTCTCATCTCGCGCAGCCGTAGTTGTGATGATTGTAACTGTCCACATGCCAGGAGCACATTTCCATCCGGGTGCTTTTGAACGAGGCGGCAAAGACATAAACAGGACCAGTGGGATTAAGCCCCACTGAGGACTGATCACAGGGGATTTGCTGCACGGCTGGTGCACAAAGACTCCACCACACACGCTTCACGGCAACGTTTCACAACAGGCTCAGGGCTGCATAAATCTGATCAGAACTGCTCTTTGTTTTGGAAGCGGGAGCAGGGGTTAACATGGGCCTATGCTGCCGCAGGACATGTTGGATGGGCCGGGGGTGTATGGACGTTGGTATGGGGGCACGTTGTGTTGTGATGGGATGTTGTGACGGGATGTTTCCACGTGTACAGAGCTCCAGACAGACAGGGAGGGTTCACTGTGGGAACACAATGAGCAGATGAAAAAAAGTGTTTTTCCCTGTGTTTCTATGTCAACTGATGCGATCGGACCTAAACAGAGTATTATTATTATAAGCAGAGTATGAAGAACAAGCTGGTTTGAAATAATCTGATCTACAACAGACTATGCTAGGGCTAACCCAGGTCTAAATTATGGCTATACCATTGCTACAATAGTTCTAAACAAGGACTACTCATCTCCACTGAAGTTTACCTGGAATGATCCAAAAGTAGGACATTTAATTTATCCTGACTTATCTTAAATTAACTCAGTTACAGGTTTTATTGCTAAAAAATACTTCATGTTATGAGCAGCATCACAGGCCCACAGATGTGACCTGGAACTTAGCCTGGTGATTTCACTTACTTGTCTCCATGGATATGGATAAGTTTAATGCCAAACTGGGGAATCCAGGCAAAGCAATAACATTTCTATAGAGATAAAAGATAGTGATAGATATACATTGTGCACATTTAGACAAAACTGTAGATTTGTATAGGAATCAGCATACAAAAACAAGTACAAGTAACACTAAGAGAAAACATGAACTAATTTAATTTCTGCTTAAACTAAATCTTTCTGTATTCTGCTCCTCCGTACAGGCTCAGGCCCAGGCTGCTGCCATGCCTTTACTAGAGGAGACCACTCTGCCACAAGAGCACCCCCCAACTATTCCCGTGGTGATCATCGGTACAGCCTTTACTCTATTGTAACCTTTTTATAAGACCGGTACAGACAACTTATTGCATTCACTTGTGCAATTATAATGTCTTCTGTTTCTCTCTAGGGAATGGGCCATCAGGTATTTGCCTGTCCTACCTCTTGAGTGGATACAAGCCTTATTTGGATAGAAAAAGTGTGCACCCAAATCCAATATTGTACAGAAAACTGCAGGAGGCCAAGCACATACCCATTACTGAACAGGTATGAAGGATCAATGGGTTAAACATGAAACAGAAGAATGATAATAGCATTTCTTTTCAGGACTTGGAATATCTGAGTGAAGGTCTGGAGGGGAGATCCAGAAACCCGGTGGCCGTACTCTTTGACACACTCTTGCACCCAAATGCGGACTTTGGCTATGAGCTCCCATCGATGCTTCAGTGGAGGAGGGACAAGACGCAGAGCATTCCCCATTTGGTCTTGGGCCGTTCCACGCCTGGAGGAGCTTGGCATGTAAGACACCCCAAGTTTAAACTAGCTCTGGTTTTATATTAACATGATGCACTCGTAGACTTTATAAATGCTCTTGTCCTGTTCAGGCCATGGAGGGGTCCATGCTGACCATCAGCTTGGGCATCTGGATGGAGCTTCCAGGAGTGAACTACAGAGACTTAACCAATGGGAAGCGCAGGTAAGAGCCAAAGATGCAATATTGACACATTTAGAAATCCCTTACGTTGATTTTGTTTTTAGAGATGTGACCAGCGATAGAGCAACTCCTGAGGAGATTTCTTCTTATTACTGCAACTATGTGAAGCTCAAAGGTCTCCAGAAAAACTTTATTGACAACACATACGTCACATCTGTGCAAAAGCTGTGCCGCGAACACAGCGAAGAAGGTCTGGAGAAAGAGCACTCTGGTCCAGCAGACAGTGGGGGCAGTCAGAGTGTGAGTGGGGGGGCTCTGTGGGAGGTCAGAGGTTACCAACAGCTGCAGAGCCACACCCACGTGCCCTTTTCTGTGTTTGCGGAGAATGTGGTCCTGGCCACAGGAGCGTCAGACTCTCCGGTGCGACTGGGCGTTGAAGGGGAGGACCTTCCTTTTGTTTTCCACAGCATTTCAGACCTGGGCCAAGCAGTGAGCCGAAAGAAGCTGGATATGACCTCTGACCCAGTCTTAATAGTGGGCGCCGGGTTGAGTGCAGCGGATGCAGTTCTTTGTGCTTGTAACAACAACGTCAAAGTGCTGCATGTGTTTCGCAAAAGCACCAATGACCCAGACCTCATCTTCAAGCAGCTGCCCAAAACTCTGTATCCAGAATACCACAAGGTTTACCACATGATGTGTTCACAGAGCCACAGCAGTACAGCCTCTTCCACTGCTACCAGCAGGCCCCAACCTGAAAGCATCGCATCATCAGTCTGCGCCAAGATGTGCCCTAAGCCCAAGCTCCCCTCAGACAAACTCTCGGAACTCAGCCTCTTTCCCGACTACACCAGTTTCCCGGAGCACTGCGTGGTCTCCTTTCAGCCCGACATGAAGTGCTTACTACAGGGAAACAACTCCCTCAAAGCGTTCAAAGTCTCTATGGTTCTGGTCCTCATCGGGACCAACCCAAACCTGTTTTTTCTCAAAGGTCAAGGCCAGTACCTGGGTCTGAACCCGAGCAAGCCCGTGTCATGCAAACAGAACCCCATCGACATCAATCCATACACATTTGAGTGCAGCAATGAGCCACTCCTGTTCGCCATGGGCCCACTTGTCGGGGACAACTTTGTGCGCTTTTTAAAAGGCGGGGCTTTGGGCATTGCAACTTGTCTGCTAAAGAGGTATAAGAAAAAAGAAAAGCTCATCAGCAATGGTGGGAATGATATTATCTGAAACCAATGTCAGTGACCCTTTATGAAGGGGCACACATATCAGTAATTGAAACACCTTTAACTTTTTAAACCCACACACCTGTCATGCCTGTCATCCATAAAGTCTTAGTCCAAGCTACAATGTGCCAACTTCAAGTCAGTCTGTGACCTCATTACCACTGTACCTTATTTCAGGGTTATTTTTATACAGGAGTCCATCTGCATAAATGTTATGGTTTTGGTCTAGCTTAACTAACATTTGGGAGTGGAAGTGAGCCTGTTACTGTATATCATTATCTTATTTTTTACAATGACATTTCTGCACAGTACTTTTGATTATTTCACATTTAGAAGAAACCTAATCTAAACCATGTTCTAATTTAAATATTTTTATTACAAAGTCTAACTCTTCTCAAAATAAATAAATAAAAATAACTGCTCACAAACTATGAATGGATGAATCCAAAGTTTAAGTGCCAAACATTGAACCTAGAAAACATGCATTATTATTGTTGTTTTTAGTGTGTATGCTCATTTTTTTATACTCCAAACGCCCCAGACCACAGTACAGTAGCCTACATTGTGGTTGGTCATCTTGGTGGGGATTAAGCTTTAAGCTAACATGGTTAGTTTGTGCTAACACATTTGTTAAAATTGTAGTTGTATTTCAGTAGAAATATGCAGATGAGTGTTTTCTTAATGAATAGCAGCTGCTTGTTGGTTCACACCAGGGGCCTCATTTATAAAGTCTCTATATACCACTCTCCACACAAAGACCTCTTAAAAATAAATCTCCCTTTGCTCCAGACCTGTATGTGCATGTATAAATAACATTCAATGTGCATGGATTTATATTAGCAAATTTGAACATAGACATGCATACTATGTTTATGGCTTTTCGCATGCATACACAGCTTAATAAATGAGACCCCCAGGTACTTCTAAAGAGACTAGATGATGGAAAACTGGACAATCCTTGACTGTAAATTTAGCTTAATATAATTTTTCTGTTGGATATTTCATTTAATGAAGCAATAAGCTAAAAGTGCTTAAGATCTCCTCACTTAGTCAGGCAGTGGACGCAGTAACTCTCGTCTCTGAGCAGATCTGTAAAGTGCCTGATGGAAAATGGGCTCATGAAAGTTCATTTTAAACACTTTATTATTCATCGAGCTGAGCACACTGGACTTCAGACTGAAAAATGCTTAGAATGCACCGAGCTCTTGGTAAACTAAAGACTTTTTGATGTTTTGTATGTAATGTTTTTTATTCATGACAAATAAAACATTTGAAAAAAAAAAAAAAATTACAATTCTTGCTGTCAAAAACTTAATTTGTGCAATAATAATCAGAATATGATTATGTATAGTGAAAGTAGGTAGAACAGAGGAACACCAAACTTGTGTAACTTAATGATTAGTTCTCTGATAAAAGTCCAGATATTTGAAAAGTACAACATGGAGACAATCTCATCTTCTTCTGGTGACTTTACTGGGGTTATACCTAAAGGAAACAAAAAAGTCTGAGTCAGGTTCACACATTTCTATATGGCTGCATGGAGCAATGAACAAGCATTTTCTTTTCCATTCATTTTTCATTTTATTTTTCTTTTTAGGTTAAAAGTATACTGTAAGTTTGAAAACTTGCTGGGAGCTAATCAACTGTGTGTAATAACCACAAGATAAATAGTTAATAATCTGTTTTTGAATGTTTATAAACCACTTTATTAAAACATTTAATCTTTCTTTTTTACTTTAACAACTGCAATATGAACACAAGTCTATGGGGAAAGGAATGTAAAATTTATCAGAATTGGGACTAATCTGGAAATAAACCAGAAACTAAACTAGGACTAAAACAAGACCTAGCCAAGTCTACATCAGAACTAAACCAGGATCAAACCAGGACCAAACCAGGACAAGTGTGAACACAGCTTATGACCTTAGATGCTTTTTGGGACCAACGCTAACCAGACCAAATTAAGAGCTATAAATGAGAGATGATGTTTGAACAGTTTAAAGCCTGGACGTCTGGAAGCTTACAACCCAAAAAGTGTAGTGTTTTCTTAGTGGCAGAGTCTGTTCCCTGGATACGCATGACTGAGTGCTCATGACTCAGTGATCAAACACTCACAAAATCAATATCACACTGTCTCCTTTCTGCTTAGTCAAAGAAAACAGCAGCGGAGGCTTACATCACTGCTGTTACTGTGGCAACGCCAGTGACGAAGGAGCTGCCGAGTTTTGATAGGTTAAACTCAGCCACTGTGGACCCTCATTCTTTAGCACTCGCATTGATATTGTCTGTAGTTATGTACAATGAGCAAAGACCTTTCTACAAGACATTTTTTGTAACTATACTCAGGGTGTGCAAAATATAAAACTATAAAAATATCGTGATACTAAATTTTCTGTACATTATCAATATCATGGGCTGCTGCAGGGATATATTAACATTAACATTAACCCTAACCCATAAGAGTATTTTTGATATACTAAAATTATTTTATGGTTTTCATGATTAAAATGGGTGTATTTCATATGAACTTTGCACAGGTACTGGTTTAACAAATAAATGTTTTTTAAAAAAAAATTGTATATTGTGGTATTATTGTACCGTGAACCATCATGCATCGTTTCAAGTCTTATGAGACCTGTGAGTCCCTACCCAAAAATACACCTTAATAAGCCTTAATAAGGCATGAGGAAAAACTGATGAATTAATGAACTTGGAAACTTATTTAATTAATTTCATTCTGTCTTATGTATTTTGATATGCTTTATTAAAGCTAATTAAAGTACAGCTAGTTACCAACATTTTAAACAAGTATCATTATTGGATACATTAATAGTGTCATTCTCACCTAAACAGGTCGTCTCCTACGCTCTCATCTCGTCGACTCTGTTGCTCCTCCTGAAATTAAGATAAAAGATGCATAGAAAAAAGTGTAATTTCTCCAAATATGCAAATACAAATTTATTCAGCAGCCTGCTTCTGTTTCAAACATTTACATACTGTTGCATTAAAAAAGTATTATAAAGTGCAATCTAAAATCATAAAAAAATTGCAAAGTTGATTAATTATGTGACAGTACCTCTGCAGCATCTTTGAGCCACTCGTCCAGATCTGAATTTCTGCCTCTATTATGAGCCAGGAGCTCTGCCCCTCTGATCACCGGAGCCTGGTCACGCATCTGCACCTTTGGATTAACACAGCAAGGACATATTAAAACTACTGAACATTTGTAGTCCTCCATGTTGTTGTTGCTCTATTGTTGACTGACCTTACGGAAACATTTGAAATTCTTTGTGTAGCCATTGCTCTGCTTTGGTTTTGTCACTTTTGTTGAAGGCTCCGTTACTTTGAGATCTCTAAACTCCACCAGCAACAAGTTCTTGGGCAAGTGGTCATCCATCTTTGGTTCCTAAATAATAATAAATAATAATACATAATAAATAGAAAATAGCACAAACATCTTTTTGCCTCCAAACTGCAATAATCATCAATAATTTGGCATAAATTAAAACAGCTAATATAAAATATGAAATCAAATATATGAATAAAAATATGTAAGTGTATCTTCAGTCTTACGTTGACCTCCTGTTTGATATTTGCTGGTTTTACAGGAACCTGAGTGGCTTCCACTTCAAGGAGTTCTTCATCCTACAAAATTAAACAAAATATAATTAATAAAGTGTGTGTCTCTGTGTGTGTGTGGTGTGTGTGTGTGTATGTGTGTGACACTAAAAATTAAAAGCTTACTGCTCACCTCTACAAAACCATTACCACCATCAGTGAAAGGATATCTGTTTTGTTTCTTAACAGCTGGTGGACTGCTGGATTTCTAGTCAGATACAAAAGAGTTACGCTATATATAAACATCTTCAAATCACAGAAACATGAGGTATTTATGAAGTTATGGATATGTCAAAGTCTTTATGGGATTTGTCTTGTTACAAAAGAAAGTAATCTGCAATGACTCTTACTTTGACATCCGGTTTGATCGCTGGTTTTACAGGAACTTTAATGGTTTCTAGTTTAAGGATTTCTTCATCCTACAAAATGACATGTCATACAATAAAAAATAATGTTTAAACAAATGTAAATAACTTAAAATTATTATGCCAACCTCAACAAAATCACTACTGCCATAAGTGAAAGGAAATATCTCCTGCTTCTTATCAGTTAGTGTTTTAGATGGTGGCTTGGCTGGTGGATTGGAGGATTTTCTATTGTCATATGTTTCTTTTGAATGTTCAAATGCATCAATGTTTATAGATATATTTTGCTCTTTAATTTTGACTGCTGGGGTATTGCTCGAGGTTGATGGTTTTTCCAAATTTAATCGCTGACTTATTCTGTTGTCTTCCCGGTCTTGCTCCCGGAGTCGCTGTCTCTTACTGGAAACCTCAACTGTACAAACTTCTTTCTGTGGTTTTGAATTGTTAATTTTTGCCTGGTTTTGACTTCTTGGAGGTGGTTCATCAAAACAGTCCATGTCTTCGGACATTAGGGACTCGAGTTCTTCCAAATCAATATCCTCCTTATCCATCTCCTTCCTTTTTTGACCCTGTGTTTTGTTTTCAGTTGAGCCTCGAGAGTTCTGCAATGATTCTTTTGAGCTTTTTTCAGCTGTTTGTGGCAACTGTGAAAGATCCCGGGGATGTCGCTTTGGTTGGGACATCTCTGCAGCAAAGTCATCCTCCAATTGCCTGTAAACATGAAAGGAGTCAGATAAAACCTCAATTAATTCATCTAACAGCTGGGTGATCAAAATGAATCATAATATCCACAAGCTATCAGAAGTCTTGTAACTAAATACATGCAAGATAGGTACATTTAATGCCATATTGTGAAGGGAAAGTAAGAACATCTCTATGGAGACAAGCAGGAACCCCCATGAAGGTTACATACTGCACTTTAAGACTATATAGCCAACCTGATTGTCTATTTTTGCAACAATTTTTAAATGATCTAGTTGTAGACAATACATCATCCAATTATCTAACAGGAGGACACACAGCTCTGGAAAAAAATAAGAGACCACTGCATTTTTTTCTGAAATCAGCATCTCTACATGTATTACAGCCATTCCATTTCAGCGTCTGTTGAATTCCAACACAAACACAAAGCTGAGCTACTTCAGTTCTTGCACCAGGAGTGGAATAAAGTCACTCAAGAACAATGTGAAAGGCGCATGAAAGCTGTGATAAAAAAAAATAAGGATTATTGCACCAAATATTGATTTCTGAACTCTTCTTAAGTGTAAACATTAGTATTATGTTGTTTTAAAATTAATTTGATCTCGTTTCTTTGCATTGTTTGAGGTCTGAAAACATGTATCTTTTTGTTATTTTGACCATTTGTCATTTTCTGTAAATAAATGCTCTAAATGATAATATTTTATTTGGAATATGGGGGAAATGTTATCAGTAGTTTATAGACTCCATGTTCCTTTTGTCCAAACACATATCTATAAGTAGTAAAATCAGAAAAACTGATCATTTTGCAGTAGTCTTTTTTGCAGTAATTTTTTCCAGAGCTGCATATCATTACATAACATTTTACCTTTTTTTGTTGATCGGCTGAAAGAAACTTGTAAGTGATGACTGTTTTGTTGGCGATTCAAAACTCTTCATTGGGGACTGTTTTTGTGATAAAATATTTGTACCACTGATGGGTTTTGCAAAGGTTGGCTGTGGTCGGATGCCATTAGGTTCCTCTTCTGAAAAATAAGGATTTGAAATAAAATGTTTGGGTGAGTCTCAGACTGTTGACTCCTAATAACGTCTAAGTAGTAAAATCTGTGGTTTTCTGAGTGCTGTCAGATTTAAACTAAGGATATACTATTGATTGATTTAAATATTTTATTATTTCAAATGGTATTTATTATTAGAAATGTGATCGTACAATAACAAGTATTTATAAGAGCTTAGTTTGAAAGAAAAAAACTTATATCCTAACCCTGCCAGGCCTAAACCACATCTAGGAAAATGTAAGAATCTATAGCAAAAGCAGTGTTAATTAAATGATGGTAAGAATAAAAACATAAATGAAAGTAAAAATGTACATTAAAAAATAATAGAGCTGTAGAGAACCCATTACATTAAAGAGTCTGTACCCACATTTTTCTGACAGTAAAAATCAGACCTTTAAAGTACCTAATGCACAGGAAATATTCAAAACTCTTAACACTATCTATATAACAACTTGTGGTAATTATACTTTGCATACAACACATACCGGTCAGCTTGGATTCCTCTATAGTACATTTTGACTGTGTGTGTTCCACAGCTTTGAGTGAGATGTTTTGTGATTCAGCCACAATGTACGGCGATTTCTTCTTTGTTGCAAGATTTTTAGATTTGAGTTGTTTTTCTGGTGTCTCTCCCACTGCGGACACCCCCAAAACTTGACGGGAATCCAGCCTGGTGGACAAAGACATTTTAGCAACCTAGAACTTGTTTGGCCAAAATCCTGGTCACCTGAGATTTAATAAATTGTGTAGCACTAATATGATACACATGTCAAATTCCAGGCATATACAAGCAACGTTGCTAAAAGATTTTTTGGAGTCCATTATATTTTACCTTTGTGTTAACATTTAACAATCTGCTGCTGTTTTGTACAATGTAATTTGTTGTAGAAATCCCACAGCTGACATTAAAAATGGAACAGTTCTGATATTTGAGCAATTTATGCATCTTTCCTTTAAAGTTTACATTAGAAACCAGGTATAATATGGCAGCTGGTGTATTTTTGTCATGTAATTGGTAAAAAGCGATATTTTTATTGATATGGAGAATATCAATGGAACTATATAATTCAAACTGGGACATGTTATTACATCATACCCTTGTGATGGCTCTGTGTTGGCTGCGTAGGCCGTGATGTTCAGTGATGGAGCTGGTAACACAGTTTCATCCACGGCTACACTCTGAGTCAAGGAAGCACTCGGGATCCTGGACTTCATTTTAGGTACAGAAACTACAACAGATAAGACACATAAGATCAAACAATACAGCAGGTTTAATAATCTCTACAAAAGGTGATGTCAAGGAAGCACTCGGGATCCTGGACTTCATTTTAGGTACAGAAACTACAACAGATAAGACACATAAGATCAAACAATACAGCAGGTTTAATAATCTCTACAAAAGATGATGTCTAAACAAGTAAAAATGACTTCATATGTTCTGTCTGTGTAATCCCTTGATTTATTTTATCATCTGAATATATAACTATATATCTGACAGTGGAATTACATTTACATTTTTGTTTCTTCTTATTATTTGTGCAATCAGTTATGTGATGTTAATGAGTGGTGGCAAATCAAGACAAAACATGATTTAATCAGGTAATAATTGAGTTAATGTATTAATATAAAATGTAATATTATTATTTGGAGAGTCAACAAATAAAATATAACATAAATATAATAATATAACCTCACCACTATCTGTCAAATGTGAGGAATTGCAGTGCTCCTCACAGGATGCGTAAATGGCCGCTATCCCAATTTCAGACTCCATTATCACTCTCAGCCCTTTCCTGTAAAACATTACATAGTTTCCATAGTTTTAATAAAATAATAAATATACAAAACATTTAAATGCAACTTTGACTCACTTTACAACAATGCTCTTCACAGCGTTCACCCAGTCCATGGTGGAGGAGGGCAGCACAGGCTGAGAGGCCGAAGATGTGACGTCAATCACACAGCTCTGAGGAGACTCCAGGACGTCCCGCGGCAGTGAGCCCTCGTCCAGGAGCCTGCAGCTGCCCCCTCCGTAAGAGACCGCTGCACTGAGGCGTGACTTCTGCAAAAATACAGGACCACATCATAAACAATAGGCCAAATTATTAGCTGGGATATACTATGAACAAGGACCTACAGCACAGTTTCACTGTTTTGATTCAGTGTAGGTAATTCAAATGGTTTGTTTTGCTGTTAAAACAAAGCTAGGGGAATGTGGTTTCTTCTAGAAATAAAATAAAGCTATATGCGCTATTTTAAAACAATATTTTTGATCATTGTGATTAATATATGCACAGTTATCATGATTATTGTGATAATGATGAACCAAAACTATAGGAAACTATTAGCTTCCAAGACTGAACAATAATCCTACGGATTCTGAAATAATATTGTAAAGGATTCTGTAAATTAAGCCTCACCTGCTTGGCGTTTAGAAAAACAAATGTCTTCCCAGTAAAAAGCTCTGTGCGTTTGGAAATCACTCCAATCTTCACTTTGTGCTTGTTTAAGCTGGGCTCGTTTATTTCTGGTATGAACCTAAAATAAACGATAACATGATTAACACACCAATACTGACATCATGCTAACAGTTTTAAGTGTTTATTACTGCAGATACCCATCAGGTTCAGGAGGGCAAGATTTGTTTTGGACGGCTGCCTGGAGAGCTGAAAAAAACTCTGGTTTCACAATCGGACGGCCACACAGAAGAGCACAAATTGTCTATAAGGAGGAATAACACAATGTTACTAGAAAAAACAAGCATTTAAAACAAACAAATAAGCACTGGCAATGGACTATCTATTGCCATAATCAGTTTGTTTGCATTGTCATAAACATGTAAAGGTAACTACCCTGCTCAAAATCAAAAAACAACTTAAAGGCAACAAGTGTCATTTATACACAACAAATTTTATTAAGATTTTAGATGAAATTATTCAGATTAAAATAATTTGTGCTACCAAAGTCTCAAAAAATACCTGAGAAAAGATGTCAATTGACTTGAGTATAACTGGATTGCAGTACTGTCATAAAAGTAAAAGTAACTACACTGCTCAGCAACTGCTTTTTGGATTAAGTAAAGACAATAAGTGACATTTATACTCAACAATTTGTAGAAAATTTGACCTTGATGGTGACTTTGACATTGGACATGACCAGGTGTGTGCAGTCCTGGCTCCATGTCCCGACCAGTTTCCCGCCCACGAGCTGCAATGCCCCAGTGAGAGACGCCTTTCCACTGTTGTCCAAACAAGAAGAGCAAACCACTGGCTCCAAATGCTCAACGCTGCAATAGAGGAAGAAACATTTTCTACATGTAACTTTTTTAGTATCAATACTTGCTCAAATGAATATTAAGTTTCAATACTAGTTTTAGTATCAATTAGATTTTGACAACCCTTGAGATATAGTCCCTTAAGGTACACTTTACTGACCCCAAGAAATCCGTAACAAAATCATAGGAATAAGACAACAAACATACAATTTATACATGTAATTAATTATTTGTTTATTTTACTTTACCTGTACTTGCTGTTAAAAACCCCAAATGTTATGTTGCTGCCAGATGTTACACTGACTGGTGTATTGTCAGCCAACCGTTGTCCACTGACAAAAGTGCCATATTTAGAAGTGTCTTTTAGTGTAAGTGTCTACGAAGAAAAACAATACTTTTACAACACAACACTTTTACAACATTACATATTATGGACTCTGGACTCTAAAAGAACACTGAGCAGGTTTAGTCTTAAAGGGAAACACCACCATTTATTCAAAATGACGTAGGACATCTGATTGAATATTCTTTAGATTCCTATATACAGACCTCTATTTGTCTCATACCTTCACAGTTTTGGTAGAACTCTGCCGCCATGATGTGTCTAGCCAGCTGATTTAACAAGATTTTGGTGGCCTCTTCCTACTTGAAGCAGTAGGATGACAGCACAATTTGTTATCCAAATCCATGAGATAGTTTTCCATAGGCACAGAGAGCAACAAGTACCATCATTGAATCAGGTTGGCCACTTAGATCTAGAAACGCACCCACCAAACTGTAAATCAGGATGAGGGGGTGTATTAATTTTCTCACACCTGGGATAAAGTTCTAAAAAAACTGGACTGCAGATGGTGCTGTTGTCCTACTGCTCAAAGTAAGAAGAGAGCGGCATAATCTGTTTAAACCATCTGACCAAACACTCGGCACTTCTGAGGAAGGCTGCAGAGCACAGCCAAAACTGTCAAGGTATGAAACAAATAGAGGTCTACTCTGTAAATAAGAATCTAAAGTATGTAGACTACATCTGATTGATGATTTGATTTGATTTGGAAAAAGATTTAAACCTATTATAATAATGCATTAGTCTTACATGATGTTTCTCCAGGTGCTCAAAGTCACTTTAGAATTTTGTGCAATATTCATTCACTCCACACTTGGTGGTGGTAAATTACTATTGCAGCCACAGCTGCCCTGGGGTAGACTGACAGAAGCGATACTGCCAATCTGGAGCTTTTAGGCAAAGTAGGTAATAAGATATTTAATTATCTACTTTAGTCTCCAGAATATCCAATAATCAACTTGCCTGTAACATATTCTATGTCTCACCTTCTCTGTGGTGCTGAGGTGTGCATGAGCCCGGCTGATAGACTGGTCCTCGGGCAGGATGATGTCGCAGTTCTTTCTTCCAACCACATAGTTTTTACCGGACTGGAGGTAGTAGGTTTGTCCTGTGAATGAGAACAAATACCAATGCCAACACAACTGTTATCAGCATTATTAATCTACTTTTTTAATAGGAATGAAATGCAGGTAGGGTTGCCAACTCCCTGAAAAATAAATAAGGTACACCTCATCGGCAGAACCCTTCGTGGTGTAGTGAATCTTTTTAGCCATTTTTTGTATGTGTGAAGTGATTTTTTAACTATTTGACTCAAACCTGAATTTAATTAGATGCATATTTGAGTGATATGAACACATGGAAAATAAATAATTATCAGCAATTTATTTTTAATACAAAACAAAACTAACTAACAAATTAACAGAATAAAATAAATATCTGTCCTGCTTAACTTAATGCTGTATAAATTAATATAAACAGGGATGACAGTGACCAGCAATGGAAAAAGCTGAAAGTCACTGAAAAGCTAGGGGGGTCTGGGGGCATGCCCCTCTGGAAAATTTTTGAACTCTAGATGCTCTGAGATGCAATCTGGGGTCATTCCACCCAATAAAAACTAAGATGTCAACCACCCATTTTGGGGTGGGGAAATTCTCTTTCCCCCTCTTGATGATCCCACTTTGCCGTTTCACAAAATTTGACTTGCACTGGATGGAATCAGCTCAGGATGTGTCTGGACAGCTGACAGCCAGACTCAAGCACATTTCTAATTGATCATCAGTCACGGTACTTGGGCTTAATGATCTTCATGTGGGAAAAGGCTGACAAGCAATGGATAGTTACTTCAACTCATACATATATTACTATATACTCTTTAAAGTGCACTATGCAAGTTTTCTGCTGGAGGGTATGACACCGGCTTCTCTTCATGGACATGTTGATGCTTTTTGTTTAAAGTCCCACAGTATGGTACTTTACTGTCTCTATGGACATTTCTATGGGAGACAAGTGGCCTCCAGATAAGATTTGTAGAGAGGCGATCCCATATATTTATTTAAGGTGTGTTTGTGCAATATAAACATGAGGTTTAATGCCATACTGAGAAAGTTACATAGTGCATGCAAATCTACTCTTTCAAACACTGCCTATTTTAACATATATTTATACACTATGGTTCTGAATCGTGCCGTGTCTCAAAAACGGATATAAAGATATTTATGTTTTTTAGCCTTTGCTATGAAAACCATGTCGCCAGCGTTAGCCACATTTATTGCGTATATTAGTCAACAGCGATTAAAGCATTGATTCTACAGCGGCAATTACCTCCAGGCTGCAGGGGTGACAGAATCCACATATTACCGCTACTGTAACTGTAATAAAACTAGGAAAATGTCATTTTCTTTCTACATTTGTAAAAATCACAACTAAACTTTTGAAGGAAAGTGAAAATACACATTAGCCTCAGCGCGCCATAGTGACGTCAAAACCACGCGCCGCCAGAGAAACTTCACAATAAAAGAGAAAAAAGACAGGCCGTTTCCCAATTCCCCGACGGCACGCTTGTTAGCGTCCTTGGAACGGGATATGCGTCAGATCCGGCGCGACAAGGGCCGTTCCATTCGTTCTTTTCCCCCTGCACCGTCAAGACGAGCTCTGAACGGCGCCGTCGTTTCCATGGAAATCGGGGCGTGGACCAAGTGTGCAAACATGCACGCTCCGCACACTTAAAAGCCCCAGCATGCACAGCGCGGGACTACAAAGACCGACTCGCCAGCGACATCCAAAAGTGAGAGTTGCGACGTCACTATAAAATATACGTACTGGTTCACCTCAGCTACAACTATGCTACATGAAACTCTTCATAAACTACACTAAACATGTGTGACAGTAGCCGTAACGGCATAGATCACGGCACCTGTATTACCGTTCACATGCTTTTCCCCTTACACTTCTATATTTCCTTTGCTGTTGTAATGCTGGATATTCTACAGTGTCGCCATGTCCAGCGTTTACTCTAAGCTGCGCACTGCTCGCACATTCTCAGCGCACAAGAAAACTTGTGCCGCGCCCTGTAAACCAGGGACGAAAGAGCTTTTTATTCAGCCGCGGGGTCATTTTTTTATATCTGCAAAGTGCGAGCCGCGCGGGGGGTTCATTTCGGATGTGGAGTTAGTGTGTTTGCTCAGACACATTAAAAATTAGGGGGAACATTGGCCATGTCCCAATTCCAAGTATTACTAGTCGCAATAGTATAATATTTTTGTCTTTAGGGAACAAGGAGCAGACCACCTGGCTCATTGAGCTGAGGCGGGACCTGTTCAATTTCGCAGGCGGCCATGTGAGAAACGTAGTGCACTAAGGACAGAGCGAGTATGCGTCGTCTCGACGACAGCCCGACGGCACACTCACAAGCGTGCCGTCACTGAATTGGGAAACGGCCACAGTTTTCCTCTCAAGTTTGTACCCATAGAAGTGTAAATCCATGTTTGCACCATGGATCTATACTACAGCTATATCTACATATTTCTGAATAGGCATTTTTACAGCTAAACTTAAACTTTATAACACCTAGTATGTTACCTTCAATGTAAACTACTGTATTAAAATGGACTCTCAAGTGAAATTAAGCATTTGTGCTGCCCATTTTTAACCACACTCAAATCCTGCATTTGACAATTGTAGGATATTAATGAAAATATCCAGGAAAAGTGAAAAAATTCCAAGTGAGCGTGTGATGATTTAATGAATCTACAACAGAAAACTAAATTAATTGTGTAGTCTTTATTCGAAGGGACAGTGCTCAAAGACATAAAAAGCTTAAGAGAAAAGAGATGCTCTGCAACAATCTTAATCCCATTCTGCAGTCCCTGATCAGCATCAGAACAAATGCACTAAAACCACCTAACCAAATAATGAATTCAATACAAAAAGACAATTAATTTTTCTGAAGTATGACATGCTACAATAAATAATGATATATTCAATGTTTTATTAAGGACAAATAAATACTAAGAGTTGTTAGTTTTGAGCTCAGAATAATGGATCATTGTCAGATTTCCAGGGCTGTCCGGCTGCAGTCCGAAGGCGTCCCCGTCCCCACAGACACGGCAGTTTGTGGTTGGCCTTCATCACAGCCACACTGGTGCATGAGTCGGGCTTTCGGATGATCTCACACCAGTCCGGATAGTCCACAGGTTTCGACCCACTGAGGAGGAAAGAGCAGATAAACTGGGTATGTTTGACTATTTATATACTACAATGCACATTTAACCTAATGTATGTCCTATATAGTTAAATATAAATGGATTATTTTATACTATAATCGCAATGGTGCACTATGTAACTTTTCTGGTAGACACTCTGCCATCTGCTTGTCTTCATGGAGATGTTATTAATTTGCCTGGAATGTTCCACAATATGGCTTTAAACACATTTATCTTAAAGGAGACAAGAAAGTGATGTTACCATGCCAAGTTGCAGGTTAGATCTGTGCAGAGGTGAAAGAACATATGTTTTTCAAGGTATATATTTGAATTATGCAAAATAGATGTGCTTGGTGCCATAGTTTGGAACATTACAGGCAGACCCACAAGATAAGTTTCATAGTGCATCTTTGGGAGGTGTGGCATATAGATTTTATTCATAGGCCTGTCACAATAACACATTTATTAGTACAGAGATCTATTGTGATAAACAATAATATTGAAACTACTTTATGCTTCTGACACATTAACAATAAAGCTGGATAATCCCAGTGAACCATTTAAAATAGACAGTATCATTAAAAGGCATGAGCCGCAAAATATAAATAACAGAATGTACTATTATTTGTCAATAATTAGCCATAGAAGTCACTTATTCAACTTTTTACAGCTCAAATACCATTGTATTACTTTTACAAAGAAAAAGTAAACATGATACATATAAAAATATACTGTTCCAGCTTTTATATTGATCGATATATAATCGATATAGTAATTATTGTGACAGGCCTATTCATTCATTCATTACATTTACTAAACTCACTGATCACAGCAGCCCACTCCAAAAGGCTCCATACAGACACACTGCAGACAGTCACTGGTCATCCAGCTCTCTCCCATGTTAAACCTTTGGCCCATGTAGTCACAGCTGCCTAAATGAGAAAATACAGGTCACATATGAATCATCTAACCAAACCATATTAATGATCTGCATGGTTACAGCTTACACCTCCCAATCACAGAGAGTAAAATACTTGCAAAAATTAAGAAAGAGTATGCTTAAAATATAGTAAACAGAAGTAAAAGCTAGTCATAAAGTAAATTAATTAAAGTACTGAGTAACTAAGTCAGAATTTAATCAGGCAAAGCGAAAGGTGAATATTTCTGGTATTTACAGCCAAAACAATCAAATCAAACCTTTGATATTGATACAGTACAATATCATGCAAGATACAGTGTGATGATTTGGCATTATTTCTTTACCTTTAGTGTTAAAGAAGCATTCTCCGCTGCTGTAGACACAAATACATGGAACACTGAAGCTGAGGACCACCAGTACAGGCAGGAGCAGTCCTCTCACCGTGCTGGTCATATCTGGAATAAAACACACCATTGTTAATAATACTAAAGAGAGGGAAATAAGGATGATATTATGTAGGCAAGACAGTTAGATGTTGATCCAGTTAAATGTCCGATCTGTGCAATGAGGCGTTTATATCATTAATGTTTGTCCAGATTTTCTTTCTTTCTTTTTTTCTCAGGCATAATCCATTCTCTCAATATGCTTTTAGAAAATTTTTGGTTGTTGTGTAATACCAACCCTGATAGTTCACTCTTCACCATCAAAACATTGATTAAAAAATAAATAAATAAATAAATAAATACATACATAAATACATAAATAAATACATAAATAAATAAATAAATACATACATAAATACATAAATAAATACATAAATAAATAGTTAGATATCACAATTTAATTAGTATACGCAAAAAAACTCCTTATATGTTACATCACAAAATTCAGAATTAAGTATTTAATCTGGATAGCTATTATGCAAGAGCACAATTTAAATATTTATATAAAAACAATTAAAGTACTTGTGATACATTTAAAGGTTTCTGAAATTGTAATAAATCCTATTTATCCATCTATCCTTAAGAATAACATTTATTTTCTTACCTGTTTCAATGGTCCTTGTATGGCTATAGGTGATGTCCTCTTTAAAGGTGTCCTCCTTAAAGATTATCCTCCACAAACCTGGACTGCTCTCCTCTCTCCTATTCACTCACATTTTATACCCTAACTATCTCTTCATCTTTTCACTCATTTCTATGCTTATTTGTCCTCCTCCCCCTTTATTAATTAACACTGGCTTTATTACTACTGTCTTCGTCACTGCGTCTTGTGCTGCTTCACTTAGTGCCTTAGTGCATACAGTGTGCAGTATTTCAGATAACATTTGTCTCACACAGGCCACCGTTTGACCCCCGCTGCAGATAAAAGCCCACTACATTTGAGGGGGCACTGACCAGCGGCCTATTGTCCAAGCACAGGTGAGTAAACAATGACCTTTGACATTTAGACAGTAGCAATTAGCACCAGGCTGTGCTACTCCTTTTCCTTTTGCCTGACTCTTTTTCCATTCACCTGCCTAATAACTATTTGAGGCATAATTGGAATTACAATTATATGAAACAAGGGTAATACTTTACTTAGGGTATTAACATCAAATTAGCTGCTAATTTGCATATGTGTAAATTGTTATTAGGCCCGAGCGCTAAAGCGTAGGGCCTTTTGTTACTGTTCTGCAGTGCGAAGCACTGCAGAACCAGCGTGCACAAAACAAAGCGCGAAGCGCTTTGTTTTGTGCACGCAGCAGAGCGCGAAGCGCTCTCCCCTTTTTAAGCACCTAGCACTCATGTCAACGACTGGTGCCCGCTGACATGGCACGGTGGCATCGCCCGTGGCCGCGATAGCGGCCAAATTGTAATTGTTCACCCCAAAACATTCTCGGCCCACCAGCGTGCGCAAAACAAAGCGCGAAGCGCTTTGTTTTGTGCACGCAGCAGAGCGCGAAGCGCTCTCCCCTTTTTAAGCACCTAGCACTCATGTCAACGACTGGTGCCCGCTGACCTGGCACGGTGGCACCGCCCGTGGCGGCAAAATTGTAATTGTTTTGTGGGCACACATGACATCGTGCACGCAGTGCACGATGCCATGTGTGCCCACAAAACCAGAGCGCGAAGCGCTCTCCCTTTTCCAAACACTCAATATAGTGACACTCATAGGATCCAATAGCACAGACTGGCACTGCCCATTGCCGCGAAAGCGGCATAATTGTAATCGTTAACCATCGTAAACGTCAAAAATATGTATTGGGCAAGTGAGTAATCGATGAGGTCGCGCTCGTCATTGACAATGGACCCCACGGGTGCGTTACTGGACGCGAGCCCTTTCCTTTGATATATATATTGCCACCATAGGTGGCACCATATTGTTATTGTTCTGGTTTTTCTTATTATTATTATTATTTATTAGGCCCGAGCGCTGAAGAGCGCATAGGGCCTTTTGTAACTGTTCTGCGGTGCGAAGCACTGCAGAACCAGCGTGGAACGTGTGAAACGCGCTGGTAGGTGTCAATGGACCCCACGGGTGG
This sequence comes from Paratrypauchen microcephalus, assembly GCA_036785185.1. Lineage (NCBI taxonomy): Eukaryota > Metazoa > Chordata > Actinopteri > Gobiiformes > Gobiidae > Paratrypauchen > Paratrypauchen microcephalus. The sequence goes on along the minus strand of JAVJIX010000002.1, from coordinate 8,218,067 downwards.
GTTACTGGACGTGCGCCCTTTCCATTGATATATTTTGTGTTACCATTCGTGGCACTATATTGTTACTGTTCTGGTTTTTCTTATTAGGCCCGAGCGCTGAAGAGCGCATAGGGCCTTTTGTAACTGTTCTGCGGTGCGAAGCACTGCAGAACCAGCGTGGAACGTGTGAAACGCGCTGGTAGGTGTCAATGGACCCCACGGGTGGGTTACTGGACGTGCGCCCTTTCCATAGATATATTTCGCGCCACCATTCGTGGCACTATATTGTTACTGTTCTGGTTTTTCTTCTTATTAGGCCCGAGCGCTGAAGAGCGCATAGGGCCTATTGTAACTGTTCTGCGGTGCGAAGCACTGCAGAACCAGCGTGGAACGTGTGCAACGCGCTAGTAGTTGTCAATGGACCCCACGGGTGCGTTACTGGACGCGCGCCCTTTCCATTGATATATATAGTCCCACCACTCGTGGCACTATATTGTTACTGTTCTGGTTTTTCTTATTATTCTTATTATTTTCCCGACCACTTTTTCAGGTTTCGGGTACTTCCCACTGACGAAAACTCACGAAATTTTGCGCAAAATTCAAGAACGCCAAAAAAGTAATTTACAAATAATCTGTATTAAAAAATCTTTAAAAATGGCTCCACAGCGCCACCTCAAAAATCAAAATACATTGCGCCTATGGCTATACCCGATAAATGAACTTTGTCGTAGATAAACGAAATTCGGGTGGTGGATAGGTCATGTCGTTACGAACCAAAAAATATATTATGGCGTTGCTAGGCGACCAACAGGAAGTCAGCTTTATTGGGCCGAGCACGCGACCCGGCACCGAGGGTGCATTTTCCTGTCTTCGTATTTTAACGAACTCCTCCTAGGGTTTTTGACCCAGACTCACCAGAATCGTGCTGTATCATCTAGACAAGTGGGACATTAAAAGTTGTTAAAAGCGTTCTAAAAGAGTGAACGGTGTTTCCGTGACAACGCCACAAATTTCGGGTTCGTTTTTGCGGCTCGCCATCAAATTTCAACGAGCGATAATTTGCGCATACTTTGGCCGATATCACTCAAACTTTAATCGTTCGTTGACACCCCGGCCCTGAACAGATTGATATAAGAAAATCTGAAATAGGTGCTATAGCGCCACCTAGGGAAATTGCATGGAAGCGCAAAATTTTACTTTGTCGTAGACATACCAAATTTGGTACACATCTTCGTGACGGGGTATCGATCAAAAAACTTAATGACGTCAACACGCCATATCCCATCGTGTTGCCATGGAAACAGGCCAAACATCTGTCGTCGCCAATGGGACGCCCAGCATAAACTTTGTCGTAGCCATACCAAATTTGGTACACAGATGCATCATTGGATAAGGAACAAAAAAGTATATTATGCGGTTGCTAAGCGACCAACAGGAAGTCGGCCATTTTGGGCCGAGCACGTGACCTGGCACAGAGGGTGCATTTTCCTGTCCTCGTATTTTAACGAACTCCTCCTAGGGTTTTTGACCCAGATTCACCAGAATCGTGCTGTATCATCTAGACAAGTGGGACATTAAAAGTTGTTAAAAGCGTTCTAAAAGAGTGAACGGTGTTTCCGTGAGAACGCCACAAATTTCAGGTTTGTTTTTGTGGCTCGCCATCAAATTCGACGAGTGATAATTCGCACATACTTTGGCCGATTTCACTCAAACTTCAATCGTTTGTGGACACCCTGGCCCTGAACAGATTTCTATAAGAAAATCTTAAATGGACGATATAGCGCCCCCTAGGGAAGTGCAAAATTTTATTTTGTCGTAGACATACCAAATTTGGTACACACATTCGTGACAGGGTCTCGATCAAAAATCTCAATGATGACCCCGGGCAGCTCCCATCGTGTTGCCATGGCAACAGGCCAAACATCTGTCATTGTCATTAGGATTCTCTGGAAAAACTTTGGTGTAGTCAAACAAAATTTGGTACACAGATGCATCATGGGAAGATAAACAAAAAGTATATTATACCATTGCTAGGCAACCAAACAGCCATTTTTGATAGACCATGTGACCTGGTGGCGAAGGCGCCATTTCCTGTCAAACTTCGACGAGTGATAATTCGCACATACTTTGGCCGATTTTACTCAAACTACAATCGTTGGTGAACACCCCGGCCCTACACAGATTGATATAAGAAAGTCTTAATTGCCCGTAATAGCGCCCCCTAGGGAGATTGCATGGAATAGAAAAATGTTACTTTGCTGTAGACACACCAAATTTGGACTACACATTTGTGACATGGTCCTGATCAAAAAACGCAGTGACACCCCCACTCCATCTCACATCATGTTGCCATGGTAACAGGTCAAACATCTGTCCCTGCCATTAGGATGCCCGGCAAAAACTTTGGTGTAGCTACACCTAATTTGGTACATAGATGGTTCATGGGAATAGGAAAATGGCGCATTAGCAGGGGGCTGCGAGTGCAAGCGAGGGCCGATCATCGCCGCTTGCGGCTATATTTATTATTATTATTATTTTCCCGACCACTTTTTCAGGTTTCGGGTACTTCCCACTGACGAAAACTCACGAAATTTTGCGCAAAATTCAAGAATGCCAAAAAAGGAATTTACAAATAATCTGTATTAAAAAATCTTAAAAAATGGCTCCACAGCGCCACCTCAAAAATCAAAATACATTGCGCCTATGGCTATACCCGATAAATGAACTTTGTCGTAGATAAACGAAATTCGGGTGGTGGATAGGTCATGTCGTTACGAACCAAAAAATATATTACGGCGTTGCTAGGCGACCAACAGGAAGTCAGCTATATTGGGCCGAGCACGCGACCCGGCACCGAGGGTGCATTTTCCTGTCTTCGTATTTTAACGAACTCCTCCTAGGGTTTTTGACCCAGACTCACCAGAATCGTGCTGTATCATCTAGACAAGTGGGAGATTAAAAGTTGTTAAAAGCGTTCTAAAAGAGTGAACGGTGTTTCCATGACAACGCCACAAATTTCAGGTTCGTTTTTGTGGCTCGCCATCAAATTTCAACGAGCGATAATTTGCGCATACTTTGGCCGATATCACTCAAACTTTAATCGTTCGTTGACACCCCGGCCCTGAACAGATTGATATAAGAAAATCTCAAATAGGTGCTATAGCGCCACCTAGGGAGATTGCATGGAAGCGCAAAATTTTACTTTGTCGTAGACATACCAAATTTGGTACACATATTCGTGACGGGGTATCGATCAAAAAACTTAATGACGTCAACACGCCATGTCCCATCGTGTTGCCATGGCAACAGGCCAAACATCTGTCGTCGCCAATGGGACGCCCGGCATAAACTTTGTCGTAGCCATACCAAATTTGGTACACAGATGCATCATGGGATAAGGAACAAAAAAGTATATTATGCGGTTGCTAAGCGACCAACAGGAAGTCGGCCATTTTGGACCGAGCACGTGACCTGGCACCGAGAGCGCATTTTCCTGTCCTCGTATTTTAACGAACTCCTCCTAGGGTTTTTGACCCAGACTCACCAGAATCGTGCTGTATCATCTAGACAAGTGGGACATTAAAAGTTGTTAAAAGCGTTCTAAAAGAGTGAACGGTGTTTCCGTGACAACGCCACAAATTTCAGGTTTGTTTTTGTGGCTCGCCATCAAATTCGACGAGTGATCATTCGCACATAGTTTGGCCGATTTCACTCAAACTTCAATCGTTTGTGGACACCCCGGCCCTGAACAGATTTCTATAAGAAAATCTGAAATGGACACTATAGCGCCCCCTAGGGAAGTGCAAAATTTTATTTTGTCGTAGACATACCAAATTTGGTACACACATTCGTGACAGGGTCTCGATCAAAAATCTCAATGATGACCCCGGGCATCTCCCATCGCGTTGCCATGGCAACACGCCAAACATCTGTCATTGTCATTAGGATTCTCTGGAAAAACTTTGGTGTAGTCAAACAAAATTTGGTACACAGATGCATCATGGGAAGATAAACAAAAAGTATATTATACCGTTGCTAGGTAACCAAACAGCCATTTTGGATAGACCATGTGACCTGGTGGCGAAGGCGCCATTTCCTGTCAAACTTCGACGAGTGATAATTCGCACATACTTTGGCCGATTTTACTCAAACTTTAATCGTTGGTGAACACCCCGGCCCTACACAGATTGATATAAGAAAGTCTTAATTGGCCGTAATAGCGCCCCCTAGGGAGATTGCATGGAATAGAAAAATTTTACTTTGCTGTAGACACACCAAATTTGGACCACACATTCGTGACATGGTCCTGATCAAAAACACATTAACACCCCCACTCCATCTCACATCATGTTGCCATGGTAACAGGTCAAACATCTGTCCCTGCCATTAGGATGCCCGGCAAAAACTTTGGTTTAGCCACACCTAATTTGGTACATAGATGGTTCATGGGAATAGGAAAATGGCGCGTTAGCAGGGGGCTGCGAGTGCAAGCGAGGGCCGATCATCGCCGCTTGCGGCTATATTTCTTATTATTATTATTATTTTCCTCCCCCCCTTTTTGCAGGTTTCGGGTACTTCCCACGGACGAAAACTCACGAAATTTTGCACAAAATTCAAGAATGCCAAAAAAGGAATTTACAAATAATCTGTATTAAAAAATCTTTAAAAATGGCTCGACAGCGCCCCCTAGAAAATCAAAATACATTGCGCCTATGGCTATACCCGAAAAATGAACTTTGTCGTAGACAAATTAAATTCGGGTGGTGGATAGGTCATGTCGTTACGAAACAAAAAATATATTACGCTGTTGCTAGGCGACCAACAGGAAGTCGGCCATATTGGCCCGAGCACGTGACCCGGCGCCGAAGGCGCAATTTCCTGCCTTCGTATTTTAACGAACTCCTCCTAGGGTTTTTGACCCAGACTCACCAGAATCGTGCTGTATCATCTAGACAAGTGGGACATTAAAAGTTGTTAAAAGCGTTCTAAAAGAGTGAACGGTGTTTCCGTGACATCGCCACAAATTTCGGGTTCGTTTTTGCGATTCGCCATCAACCTTCGACGAGCGATAATTCGCGCATACTTTGGCCGATTTCACTCAAACTTTAATCGTTGGTGGACACCCCGGCCCTGAACAGATTAATATAAGAAAATCTGAAATGGGTGCTATAGCGCCACCTAGGGAGATTGCATGGAAGCGCAAAATTTTACTTTGTCGTAGACATACCAAATTTGGTACACATATTCATGACGGGGTATCGATCAAAAAACTCAATGACGCCAACACGCCATGTCCCATCGTGTTGCCATGGCAACAGGCCAAACTTCTCTCCTTGCCAATGGGATGTCAAGCAAAAACTTTGTCGTAGCCAAACCAAATTTGGTACACAGATGCATCATGGGAAGAGGAACAAAAAAGTATATTATGCGGTTGCTAGGCGACCAACAGGAAGTCGGCCATTTTGGACCGAGCACGTGACCTGACACCGAGGGCGCATTTTCCTGTCCTCGTATTTTAACGAACTCCTCCTAGGGTTTTTGACCCAGACTCACCAGAATCGTGCTGTATCATCTAGACAAGTGGGACATTAAAAGTTGTTAAAAGCGTTCTAAAAGAGTGAACGGTGTTTCCGTGACAACGCCACAAATTTCGGGTTCGTTTTTGCGGCTCGCCATCAAACTTCGACGAGCGATAATTCGCGCATACTTTGGCCGATTTACCTCAAATTTTAATCGTTGGTGGACACCCCGGCCCTGAACAGATTGATATAAGAAAATCGGAAATGGACGCTATAGCGCCCCCTAGGGAGATTGCATGGAAGTGCAAAATTTTACTTTGTCTTAGACATGCCAAAGTTGGTACACACATTCGTGACGGGGTCTTGATCAAAAAACTCAATGACGCCAACGCACCATGTCCCATCGTGTTGCCATGGCAACAGGCCAAACATCTGTAGTCACCAATGGGACGCCAGGCAAAAACTTTGTCGTAGCCATACCAAATTTGGTACACAGATGCATCATGGGAATAGGAACAAAAAAGTATATTAAGCGGTTGCTAGGCGACCAACCAGCCATATTGGATAGACCATGTGACCTGGTGGCAAATGCGTCATTTCTTGTCAAACTTCGACAAGTGTTAATTCACGCATACTTTGGCTGATTTCACTCAAACTTCAATCATTGGTGGACACCGCGGCCCTGACCAGATTGATATAAGAAAATCGGAAATGGACGCTATAGCGCCCCCTAGGGAGATTGCATGGAAGTGTAAAATTTTACTTTGTCGTAGACATACCAAATTTGGTACACACATTTGTGATAGGGTCTCGATAAAAAATCTCAATGATGCCCCCATGCCATCTCCCATCGTGTTGCCATGGCAACAGGCCAAACATCTGTTCTCGCCATTAGGATCCTCTGCAAAAACTTTGTCATAGTCAAACCAAATTTGGTACACAGATGCATCATGGGAAGAGGAACAAAAAAGTATATTACGTTGTTGCTAGGCAACCAACCAGCCATATTGGATAGACCATGTGACCTGGTGGCGAAGGCGTCATTTCCTGTCAAACTTCGACTAATGATAATGCGCTCATACTTTGGCCGATTTCACTCAAACTTTAATCGTGGGTGGACACCACGGTCCTACACAGATTGATATAAGAAAATCTAAAATGGCCATAATAGCGCCCCCTAGGGAGATTGCATGGAACAGAAAAAATTTACTTTGCCGTAGACACACCAAATTTGGACCACACATTCAGGACATGGTCTCTATCAAAAAACACAGTGACACCCCCACTCCACCTCGCGTCATGTTGCCATGGTAACAGGTCAAACATCTGTCCCCGCCATTAGGATGCCCGGCAAAAACTTTGATGTAGCCACACCTAATTTGGTACATAGATGCATCATGAGAATAGGAACAAAAAAGTATATTACACCATTGCTAGGCAACCAACCAGCCATATTGGATAGACCATGTGACCTGGTGGCAAAGGCGTCATTTCCTGTCAAACTTCGACAAGTGATAATTCACACATACTTTGGCTGATTTCACTCAAACTTTAATCATTGGTGGACACCCCGGCCCTGAACAGATTAATATAAGAAAATCTTAAATGGGTGCTATAGCGCCACCTAGGGAGATTGTGTGGAACAAAAAATTTTTACTTTGTCGTAGACATACCAAATTTGGTACACACATTCATGACAGGGTCTCAATCAAAAAACTCAAAGATGCCCCCACACCATCTCCCATCATGTTGCCATGGCAACAGGCCAAACATCTGTCCTCGCCAATGGGACGCCAGGCAAAAACTTTGTCATAGTCAAACCAAATTTGGTACACAGATGCATCATGGGAAGAGGAACAAAAAAGTACATTACGCCATTGCTAGGCGACCAACCAGCCTTATAGGACAGACCATGTGACCTATTGGTGATGGCGCTACTTCCTGTCAAACTTGGACGAGTGATAATGTGCTAATAGTTTGGCTGATTTCACTCAAACTTTACTCGTTGGTGTACACCCTGGCCCTGAACAGATTTACATAAAAAAATCTGAAATGACCGTAATAGCGCCTCCTAGGGTTGGCATGGAAAAGAAACATTTTACTTTGCCGTAGACACACCAAATTTGGACCACACATTCGTGACACGGTCTTGATCAAAAAACATAGTGACATCCCCATGCCATCTCACATCATGTTGCCATGGTAACAGGCCAAACCTCTGTCCCCGCCAATAGGATACTCGACAAAGTTTGGTATAGCCACACCAAATTCGGTACATAGATGCATCATGGGAATAGGAATAAAAAAGTATATTACATCGTTGCTAGGCAACCAACCAGCCATATTGGATAGGCCATGTGACCTGATGTCAAAGGCACCATTTTCTGTCCTCATATTTTTATTTATTCAATTGATTTTTTAATGTTTGCACCCAGCATTTAAAAGAACAAAAATGCACACAAAAGAAGAAGAAAATAACAGAACAGTGCAGGAAAGGCTTATGAGTGACCCTCCTCTTCAAATAATTTAAATTAAAAGGCAAAACAAACAACCCCTCTCCACCTCAACCCCAGGCATTCAACACAAATGCATCCAGATAACGCACAAACTCACACATGCATGCAGCTAGAAAAAATGGGGAGGAAAATGGCGCGTTAGCGCCACCCCCCTAGAGAGTGCAAGCGAGGGCCGATCATCGCCGCTTGCGGCTATATTTTTTATTTTTATTGGTATTTATTTAGCACTTATACTGTTTTATTCTGCTTTCTTATTAATAAACTAATTATTACTATGGATGTCACATAAATAAGTGTTAATAAATACTTTTTTTTAAACTTTTTTTTTTTTTTTTAATTTTTACCAGAAGGTCTTAATTCATGTAAAAAACTGTACCAATGTCATACTAATAAGCAGTAATAATGAGTTGATTGAAAGGACAATGTTAACAATAGCAGAATAAATACAAATTTACATTGAAATTATTATTTTAATTTATGCAAATTAGCAGCTTGTTAGACATCTATAAAAAAAAGTGTTAGCGAAAGAAGTATCTACTGTATGTACTGCCAAATGTTCACCTGTAGGGGGAGAATAGATCTATAATATATTAGAAATGCTTCGTGTTGTAAAAGTCACTATGGATGAGACAAATGCCTGTGCTCCAGGTTTTGTGGTGTAGAACAAGCAGCCATATTATTCAGAAGAGATTTTTATTTTGCATAGTCTTGAATCACATTTAAAAATGTGTTTAATCGTACAGCCCTGTCTGTCACCCATCTGACCCTATCCTCTTCTTATCTAAAACCAAGTTCTCTGAAACACCACACTTTTAATTTACGATACTATAAATGTGCTTTCAACCGTGACAGTTATTCATATTCATTCATGCACATCATTCAATTGCATATTCTTAGTTCACTAAGCTAATTATAGAGCATGCTATGCCTCAGATTACTCAAAATACCCCTCTGAGTGTTGGTTCTGTTATATCATTTGATTTTCTTATAAGTCATAAAATCTTCTTTCAATAGTTGTATTTGCAAAGTGCAAGTTGTTAAAATTGGACTCTGCACGGAGTATTTGGATAAAGGATTGCTATCTTATACAGTCATGCACAAACTGGTAGTTCACACACTGAATTAGTAATATTTTTCTTAATTTATATTCAGTTTATTCTTTTCTAAACTGCCAGATTCTAGTTTTTGTGAAATGCTTTACTACTGTGTATTTAGCTTCATCTAATGCAGTGTTTCTCAAAGTTTTAACGTTCTAACAACATTAACATTCGGGGATTTAAATTCAAATTAAAATAGGTATATGATTTTTTAAACTGTAAACAATTTAACAGTAGTAATTCAACAGTAAGAAAGTCCAGGTATAAAGCTTAATGTTTTCTCAGTCAGTTCAAAATACATTAATAATGTTTTTAAAGTATTTTTTGGCTTCATTGTTGTCAGCTGCATGTCTTTAAGCCACATCAGATTATTACAATGAGTTGGTAAACAGTGTAAAAAAAAAACAAAAAGTTTTAACGTTCTAACAACATTAACATTCGGGGATTTTAATTCAAATTAAAATAGGTATATGATTTTTTAAACTGTAAACAATTTAATTGTTTACAGTAGTAATTTAACAGTAAGAAAGTCCAGGTATAAAGCTTAATGTTTTCTCAGTCAGTTCAAAATACATTAATAATGTTTTTAAAGTATTTTTTGGCTTCATTGTTGTCAGCTGCATGTCTTTAAGCCACATCAGATTATTACAATGAGTTGGTAAACAGTGTAAAAAAAAAACAAAAAAAAATCATATCCAGAAACATTTTTTTCTCCATAGAGTAATCTTGGCACTCTGCCTATTTAAAATTCAGACATAATGAAATGGGACCACAATGCATTCAGTTTCTTCTTTTATTGGTACTGCATATACTGAATATTAACCACATCAATGCCAATGTGTGTTTGCTCATCCGGCCTTTGAAAATCACTGTACATCATTATTTGTACAATAATACATCATTATTTCTTCCTAATGTTAAAACAGAGCTAATGCATGAACCATTCCTATTAATTATAAAATACTATTTAAGTATGAGAGCAAATATAGTTCAGTGAATCCACAGTCAGATAATCCTAATTGCTTATTCATGAGTGTGGCTGATTTGCTAGCAGTTTTGTATTTGTTAATTATCAATATTCAGAGTGCATATACACACATGCCTGAGCAATAAGAAATAAAGGGAACATTGAAACCTGAACTGATAACGAATCAAAAATTGTATGCATATGAGACCATGTTTGTAGAAGTTTAAACTACAGGGTCAGCAGGTTTAAACATAATAAGACCATAGGCATGCTGTTTGCAGAGGAATTTATACTAACAAATAACTTCAGCCTTTCGGTTTTGACAATTTGATAATTACAGCCTATTAAACTGCAGTTTTCATTAATCTTGTAGCTTTAACAATGAGTTAAAACCTATGGTGCTTTTTGAGTTTCGGAATCTGGTTGGCCTGGTTTTTTTTTTTCCATTTAGAAGCATAGCCTGTAGTTCAGGTTACAAGTAAGCAATGTTCTACGTACATGTGATAACATCTACTGAAAATACTACACAGTTGTTTACTTTTGGACCTGGGTTTGTCCTGTTTCAGTCCCGGATGCCAGCGCCAGCCTCTGTGGGAATATGTTTGATATTTAGTTGACATGGATGATTCAAGAACAACCGAATATCAAACATATCAGACAGCGACCAGCCAATCAGAATGTCCTTATGGGTTTCAGTTTCCTGTTGAAGGCCTGGAGAACTTTTGCCCATTCAAAAGCCATGACAATGGTCCCAAATTTTCATCACTCTGAAATCCATGGACCTGTGGAAAACAAAAGGGAAAGAAAGACCTAAATTATAATATTATCACATTGAATATAATTGTTATATGTAACATTGCTCCTTAAGCACAATTCTATACTCATCCATACACCTAAATGGATGAAATAAAGGACATTGTCATACTATGTGACTATGAGGGAGTGACGCACACAGACTCAAAATAGTCATAGATTACTTACCTCAGGGAGAAAGAAGGATTATGGGAAATAGGTGGCTGAAGAAAAGGTGTCATGCTAAGAGACTACTGTTGCTGAAAATGTCACCAAGTAAAAGTCCTACTCACCTGCTCATGATATCCAGGGTCCACAGATGAATAAATGTGGAAAATATTTAAACTTAGTCTTAATAGATTGTATAGATAGACAATTTAATAGTCATGCAGTTTTTGTTTTTCCAGTGTAGTTAAGTTAGTACAGAAGAGAGAGTGGGCAAGTCAGCAGTGAAGGGGCATTTATATAGTGGTCCATGGGAGTTTGTGGGACAAATTTTAGGCTGCATGTAATTAAAACAAATATTGATCCCAAACTGCCCTGGCCTGCAGCCTTTCCCGTCGCATTAGGCTGATCAATACATGTGATGTCCAGCTGTGATCTGCTCATATGAACACATCCAGAGACGAATGCAGCTATCGCCAAGAGGAAGGGCACCTCATCAACAGGCAGAGGTCAACTCTTCACATTTTTTAAGCGTGTTTTTATCGCTATTTATTTATTTAAATTAAATATATATATATTGTTTCTTAAAGGGTGTGTAGGTTTCCTCCAGGTGCTCTTCAATCAAAAAAGTGAAACATGGATATTGTTGGCATTAAATAACTCTTATCATTTAAAAATAGTTAATGTGTCTAATTTTGACGATGAAATCAAGAGAGTTTCTTTGTATTAACCCAACAACATCAATTGCATATGATAGAAGCTATGTAACACAGTTTCGTGGAACCATTTGACGCAACTTTTTAAATTAAATCCAAGGAAATATTTTTTTGAGTGTTGTTTCCTATACCAAATAAAGTAAATAACTTAACATTTTAGCCAAAAATACACAATTTTTTTTTTTACATTTTCTTTTCATTGTGGTTGTGTTTATTGATTTAAAGTGCAATTAACAAGCTTTTTAGCTCATACAGTGTTTAGATATGAAAGTAATAGTACTGTGTATGGTCACATTGTTGACAATTCAAGTCACTCATTGTTTATATGAATGAAAATATTATTACAAGGTGTGTTTAAATAGTCATTTCAAACTTAAATGGCAGTCAGCAAGCATTTCTTATGAGGGGAGACATTGTACTCTCCCGATCATTAAAATATACCACACTCCATAGGATGTTAAGAATGTATTAATTTATGCTGCTTGATTTGTGATAAATTGTGCTGTTATGTCACCAAGTGAACCGTTACTGCTACGGAGAGCCTTCTCTGTGAAAATGAGCATGCTAACACCTCTCCATCTGTTTTGAGTGATGTGGGACAGCAGCACATGCTGTAGAGTCACTATTGATAAAACACTCAAACAATACTCTCTCATTGATTTATTTGTGAGATAAGAGTCTTCCTCTCTGGCATGAATATAACACTGAAGTAGTTGAACACATTTGTGTTTCAGTGTTGACCTTATAACAGTATAAGACAAACAATATATAAATAATAGCTTATTATCCTCTCATGATGTCAGCAAGGTTTTTATTACTGTTCTTGTGGAAATAGTGTTTTCAGATTTGAACAGGCTAAATGTGGGCCTACCAACTTGTTAAATAAAAAAGTATATAAAAGTGAGTCTTTACAACCTGTCAAGCCTGAATTAGTTAAAGCTGCACTGCGCAACTCTCCTCAAAGTTCAAAGTTCAAAGTCAGCTTTATTGTCAATTCTGCCATATGTGTTCAACATACAGTGAATCGAAATTTTGTTCCTCTCTGGCCAGGTAGTGCAAAAAGACAGTGTACAAAATACAATATGAAGACAAAACACAACAAAAAACTATCTAAGACAGAGATCTAAGTTAAAACTAAAGTCTACGATCTAAAATCTTAAAACAGTGCAACATAATAAATAAACTATACTATATACAGATTTCCAAAGTGTGCAGTGTGCATCAAAAATGTGCAATGGAAGATACAGCAGTGACTTGGTCATGTGCAGTAGAATGTGCATAGGAGTTAAGATAAAATAAAAATAAATGTGCAACAGTAGTAATTCTAGTGCAGTAACAGGAGTAAACAACAGTACTAAAATTCCAGTAGTCAATGTGCAATAACAGTAGTAAACGACAGTGCAACGGGGGTAAAATTCAATAACAGGAGTAAACAACAGTACTAAAAATTCCAGTAGTAAATGTAAGTGTGCAATAACAGTAGTAAACAACAGTGCAACAGGAGTAAAATCCAGTAGTAAATGTAAATGTGCAACAGTGCGACAGTAGTCCTTAGCAGCAGTTTTTTTTTTTTTTTTAAAGTGTCTAGAGTGATAGGTCTTTTTATGGAATACAGGTTATGCCAATATGGGGGGTGGGGGGTGGGAGATGGGTAAGGTGGGAGTTCGGGTGTGAGTTCGGGTGTGAGTTCAGCCTCCTGACAGCCTGGTGGATGAAGCTGTTTGAAAGCCTGGTGGAGTGGGCCCGGAGACTCCGGTACCTTCTCCCCGAGGGCAGGAGGCTGAACAGGCTATGTGCGGGGTGGCTCGGGTCACCCACAATGCTGGACGCTCTGCGGGTGAGCCGGGTGTTAAAAATGTCTAGGAGGGAGGGGAGAGAGACACCAGCGATCCTCCCAGCTGCATTCACTATGCGCTGCAGGGCTTTCCTGTTCTGTTCAGTGCAGCTCCCGTACCACACAGTGATGCAGCTGGTCAGGACGCTCTCAATGGTGCCTCGGTAGAAGGTGGTCATAATGGGTGGAGGGGCTCCAGCTCTCCTCAGTTTGCGGAGGAAATAGAGGCGCTTCTGAGCCCTCTTTGCCAGTGATACAGTATTCACTGTCCAGGAGAGGTCCTCACTGATGTGCACCCCCAGGAATTTGGTGCTGCTCACCCTCTCTACAGCAGCACCATTGATGGACAGTGGGGGGTGCTGGGTGGGGCCTCTCCGGAAGTCAACAACAATCTCCTTGGTCTTTTCAACATTAAGAAGGAGATTGTTATTGCTGCACCACTGGGTCAGAAGGCTCACCTCACTCCTGTAGTTTGTCTCATCGTTATTAGAGATGAGACCCACCACAGTCGTATCGTCCGCAAACTTCACTATGTGATTGGTGCTGAACGCTGGTGAGCAGTCGTGGGTCAGCAGAGTGAAGAGCATCGGACTGAGCACACAGCCCTGGGGGGCTCCTGTGCTCAGTCTAATGCAGCTTGAGGTGTTTCTGCCGACCCGCACTGCCTGTGGCCTCTCACTGAGGAAGTCCAGCAGCCAATTACACAGTGAGGTCTGAAGCCCCAGGTGGTCTAGTTTGATAATGAGCTGCTGTGGGATTATAGTGTTGAATGCTGAACTGAAATCTATGAACAGCATTCTCACATATGAGTCCTGGTGCAACTGCTCATTCTCCATGGATATGTCATAACCTAGGAAGTTTCACAGTATGGTATTATTAAACTTATCAATCTTGCATTTGTTCAGTTACAGGTATTTTTATCCATAAAAAGTACCTGCTTAAATATTTATTCTCTCTGTGAGTAATGTTGCCTCTCCACAGATCTGACCTGCGGCGTCACCTGCTTGTCTCCATGGTGATAGGTACATTCAATTTTGCATAAAAAGTAGCTAATTAAATATGTATTCCTGCTGTGACTGATATTGCCTCTCCGCAGATCCGACCGGAGGCGTCACCTGCTTGTTTCCATGGTGATAGGTACATTCAGGTCAATGCTGTATGACATTCTTGGCAAAGCAATGGCGATGAGGAGGTAGTGAACCCTCCACAGGAATAGTTACACATTGCACCTGTAAGACCTGCCGTGTATTAGTGTCAGTAACTCCTGGATAACCTCACTGATTCACAGTTGTCATGTTGCCTAGTCCACCACCTCTGGACTGCATTCCCATCTGTCCCCGCTCCCTTTCAGGGTTGACCTTGTTGGGCTACTGGGGCAGAATAAAAGCTTGTGATTGCCTTTGAGCCCAGAGGGAGCATTTGCCCGGGACAGTCCAACAGATGAGGTGGCAGTATCGGCTACAATAGTGAGAAAGGGGACACTTCATTTAAATGTTCTCATTAAAATGTTCAGAAATTACACAACAGATGTATGACTGCAAGAATACAGCTCTGGAAAAAAATAAGAGACCACTGCGAAATTATCAGTTTTTCTGATTTTACTACTTATAGGTATGTGTTTGGGCAAAAGGAACATTTTAGTTTGAGTCTATAAACTACTGATAACATTTCCCCCAAATTCCAAATAAAAATATTATCGTTTAGAGCATTTATTTGCAGAAAATGACAAATGGTCAAAATAACAAAAAAGATACATGTTGTCAGACCTCAAACAATGCAAAGAAACAAGATCAAATTCATTTTAAAACAACATAATACTAATGTTTACACTTAAGAAGAGAAATCAATATTTGGTGCAACAACCCTTATTTTTAATCACAGCTTTCATGCGTCTTGGCATGCTCTCCACAGGTCTTTCACGTTGTTCTTGGGTGACTTTATTCCACTCCTGGTGCAAGAACTGAAGTAGTTTAGCTTTGTGTTTGTGTTGGAATTCAACAGACGCTGGAATGGAATGGCTGTAATACATGTAGAGATGCTGATTTCAGAAAAAAAATGCCCACTGCATTTTTTTTCTGAAATCTCTTTTTTTTTTTTCCAGAGCTGTATTTTCAGCCATCATGACTTATTTTAGTGGATTTGTTTTTTTTTTATCTTGATAGATCTATAATATTTGACTGTAGTTTCCATACACCACTTTGTATTGCTAATGAGGTGCAAACTGTTGTAACAAGTAACACAACTTACTCAAAGTGCTCATGTTAAGATCAGTTATTTATTCACAATTAGTCTGAATTGTTTTCATTGACAACAACACGTGATCACTATACTTGATAAAATAATAATAACTTTGGATGTTCCTCTTAACATATTTAACGACTGACTTCACAACAGGATGCAGGTTAGTGTTTATTAACATGCTCACCCTGTATAGAGACTGTTTTCCCCTGTTTTGAATATGCTTTTCATGTGAGGAAGACAGAGCACCATTTCCATGACAGACTGGCTGAACATAAGTATGACATTGAAACACCGAGTACAGACTACTACCCCATGGCAAAACACTACAAATACAAAGCAATGATCTTTGAAACTATCGCTCAGGATGCAAGGGGTGGCGACAGATCTGCTTGTACTTTTCCAACGCAAAACTTATTGAACACATACGGTACTTTAAATGTCACATGCTATCCAGGACTTAATAAAGAGATCTTTTTTTTTTTTTTTTTTTTTTAACCTTTTTTGGAAATCTATTTCTCCCTCCTAACTGTTCATTATAATTGCCAGTGATTTTTTTGTGCCATTCTACATCTACAGTATCTCACGTCAAATGACTACTCATTTACAGAGCTGGTTTTGAATATGTTTTTGACCATACTGATAGCCAAAGGTCAACAGTTATTAATTAGTTGGGCATATTAATAGAAGATGGTACGTAGTTATTGGTTATTGCTACAAAAAAGTAGCACTTTACATTCACTTCAGTAACTTTTAGAATTGTACCTATAACTATAATTTGACTATATCATGCTTAATTCCTCTACTCGAGTAATATTTTGAGTTAACAGCATTTTTAGTTGCTGGAACTTTTGGCTTTTATACCCCATGTCTGACCAAGTTTAAGTTATACATCTTAATTTCTTCCAAAATACAAAATTACCTTTTTTAGAGTTGCATAGACCCCTGTTTTCTATCTTATATGACATCATTCAAATTCAAGTATATCAACAACTATGAGACACAACAGCGCCGAGCTAATAAACCTTACTGAGTTTATGGCCTAGTCTCGCAAAAATAAATATTTTTTAAACAATTATGGGTGGATAATGACCAACAGCATGATAATCAAAATTGCGGTTGTTAATTGTCCTGTCACGGTAATGATTATATCCACTTGTACCATGACATTCTCTGTCTTAGATAGTTTTTTGTTGTGTTTTGTCTTCATATTGTATTTTGTACACTGTCTTTTTGCACTACCTGGCCAGAGAGAAACGAAATTTCGATTCACTGTATGTTGAACACATATGGCAGAATTGACAATAAAGCTGACTTTGAACTTTGAACATTACTTTTTCAGGTTTAATAAATATTGTATGTACCTTTCTTTGCACTAGCAGGGAATGTTTTTGTAGTAATCAGAAAGAAATATGTAAACCATAAAAACATCAAGTCATTTTCACTCAAAAATTCTCATAATCCTCTGATTTTGAGGGTGCATCTAGGCGCTGTTGTACAAAGAGGTGTTTGCTTTAAAAAGTCCTATAATACACAAAATGGATTCTTTGCATGAAAGTGTATGGAGTTTAAGTCAAGAACTAAGCCTATGCAGGATTTGTGTCTTAAACATGTGTGAATGAAACAAAACACAACTCAAGGTATGTTTATGGTGAGGAAACATAAGGTTTTATTGTTTAGGAGCGTCTGGTTTGGCGGCTTCTGGGTTTGGTGCCTCTGGTTTTGGCGCCTCTTGTTTAGGTTCCTCTTGTTTAGGTTCCTCTGGTTTCGGGGCATCTGGTTTCGGGGCATCTGGTTTCGGGGCATCTGGATTTGGGGCATCTGGATTTGGGGCATCCTGTTTAGATTCTTCAGCTTTGGGGGGACTGGCCTTCTCCTCAGCTTTCGCTGGTTCCTTTTTCTCTTCCTGTGGTTTTGGGGGTTCTGGTTTTGACTCTTCTTCCTTAGAACAACTACACAAATGCAGACACAGAAAGTTATTAAACGAATGAATTCCACTGGGGGTGTTCCACATGTATGGCTATGGAGGAATGTTCAGCAGTTAACATGGAGACACAATGCACACACAAACAAAAAAAAGTTTTAAGATTGCCTGCAAACTCTTGAAAAAATACAAAACAGATTTATAACAACAGATGTTCAGTAGCCTGTGATCAATACAAGCATTTATGGTCCTATTTAGGTGTTTGAAGCTCAACAAAGAAGATGAGAGTAACTAGAATAGAATAGAATAGAATAGAATAGAAAGCCTTTATTGTCATTATACACAGTACAATGAGATTTGAAGCCCCCCTTCAACGTGCACACAGCGCAAGTATAAAAGAATAAATAGTGTACTAATAAAAACTATAAAACTGCTATGCTAAAAACAAGACACATATACATGAATGAATTCCACTGGGGGTGTTCCACATGTATGGCTATGGAGGAATGTTCAGCAGTTAACATGGAGACACAATGCACACACAAACAAAAAAAGTTTTAAGATTGCCTGCAAACTCTTGAAAAAATACAAAACAGATTTATAACAACAGATGTTCAGTAGCCTGTGATCAATACAAGCATTTATGGTGCTATTTAGGTGTTTGAAGTTCAACAAAGAAGATGAGAGTAACTAGAATAGAATAGAATAGAATAGAATAGAATAGAATAGAATAGAAAGCCTTTATTGTCATTATACACAGTACAATGAGATTTGAAGCCCCCCTTCAAAGTGCACACAGCGCAAGTATAAAAGAATAAATAGTGTACTAATAAAAACTATAAAACTGCTATGCTAAAAACAAGACACATATACACATACACACATACAGCATTCTGGGTAGAGTCCAAAAGTTAGGGCAAATGGCAGTTCTTAGTGCAAATTGGAGTTCAGTATGGTGACAGCTTTGGGAAAGACACTGTCCCTGAGTCTATTTGTCGTGGCTGATATGGACCTGTAGCGCCTGCCAGAGGGCAACAGGTTGAAGAAATGGAAGCCAGGGTGAGTATTGTCCTTCAGAATGTTCCGGGCTCTGCTGAGACAGCAGGAGTTATAGATGGAGGATATGGAGGGCAGACGGCAGCCAATGATTTGTCACCCTCTGCAGTCTCTTCCTGTCAGCCTCTGTGCAGCTGGAGTTCCACACTGACAACAGCGTAGGTCAGCAGGCTCTCAATGGTGGAACGGTAGAAGGTCACCAGCTGGCTTGTGTTTAGTTTCTCCTTCCTGAGCACCCTCAGGAAGTGTAGCCGCTGCTGGGCCTTCTTTACCAGAGCCGAGGTGTTGACTGACCAGGAGAGATCTGTAGAGATGTGAACACCCAGGAATTTGAAGGTCTCTACTCGCTCCACACATTCGCCGTTGATGTACAGGGGGGCAGGGACAGATCTATTTCGCCGAAAGTCCAGGATGAGCTCCTTTGTATTGGAGATGTTTAGAGCCAGGTTGTTGGTTGCGCACCACTCCCCAAGTTTCAGGACCTCATCCCTGTAGGCCTCCTCGTTCCCCCGTTATCATCCCCACCACCGTCATGTCATCAGTAAATTTGACAATGATGACAATGATGGCGGCACGGTGGCTGAGTGGCTAGCGCTCATGCTTCACAGTAAGAAGGTTCCGGGTTCCCCGGGTCGCCCAGGCCTTTCTGTGTGTGTTCTGTGTGGAGTTTGCATGCATGGTCTGGGTTTGATCCCCGGGTTGCCCGAGCCTTTCTGTGTGGAGTTTGCATGTTCTCCCCATGTCTGGGTGGGTTTCCTCCGGGCACTCCGGTTTCCCCCACCAACCCAAAACATGCTCCATAAGTAAAATCCTCCAGCTTAGGGTCATGACCAAGCCGAAGCAAGAAGATCATGGAGATGGTCCCCGGGCGCAGTAACGTGCTGCCCACTGCTCCTAATAACAGGATGGGTTAAATGCAGAGAAGAATTTCTCCAGTGTGAGATCAATAAAGTTGCTTCTTCTTCTGGGTGGGTGGGGCTGCAGTCATACGTGTAGAGCGACTAGAGAAGTGGGCTCAGCACACAGCCCTGAGGGGGCCGGTCCTGAGAGTGCAGATGGATGAAAGGTGCTGGCCCAGTTTCACCTGCTGGAGTCAGTTTATTAAAAAGTCCTTAATCCATGAGCAGGTAGATGGTGGAAGCCCCAGGTTGACTAACTTGGGGATCAGAATGTCCGGTATTATTGTGTTGAAGGCTGAGCTATAGTCAATGAAGAGCATCCTGACGTAGCTCCCTTGTTTCTCCAGGTGCCTAAGCGCAGAGTGGAGGGTGATGGCTATTGTGTCTTCTGTGGATCTGTTTGACCAGTATTGATATGGGTCCAGGGTAGGAGGCTTTGATGTGACTCAGGACCAGTTTCTCAAAGCACTTGGTGATGACTGGGGTGAGTGCTACAGGACAGAAGTCGTTGAGGCTGGCTGCAGGGGATTTTTTGGGGACCGGGATGATGGTGGCGGATTTTAAGCAGGCAGGGATGACGGCTTGCTTCAGTGACAGATTGAAAATGTCAGTGAAGACCTGTGCTAGCTGGTCAGCACATGCTTTGAGCACTTTCCCTGGTACACCATCCGGGCCTGTAGCCTTCCTGGAATTAACAGCCCTGACCACCCGTCTCACGTCCTCCTCCTCGACCTCTAACGTGGGTGGGGGCGTGCTGGGGGTTGGTGTGGGTTACAGTGGGGGTTGGGGTGGTGTGGCTGAGTGCTGTGCCTGGGACTCAAAGCGGGCAAAGAAGCTGTTAAGCTCCTCTCCCAGTGCCAACTGAAGCACTGCTAATGCATGCTAGCCATTGGCTGTAATCATCTCACCTGTTGTAGTTCCAGCTAAGTCAGTTCCTTATGGTCAGATTGTGTTAAAACAACACTCAGATTAAAGTCTTACTTGAATAATAGAGCCTCAGACAAAGCTTCAGACAGAGGAGTGCCTTCACTTGGCATCACACCACCACAGGTAATGTTAATAGTGAGTAATTATATTGTAAAGATAATATAAAACATGTACCTTTGCACTGAGGATCCTGGTTTAAGGTAGTTACAAATGGGACTTTGTTTTTTGAGGTTCTCTTGAAGAGCTGCAATCTCTGCTACCCAGGCCGTCTTCTCCTTAGTGCTCTCGTCTATAAAGTGAGATACATTTTAGCACACCTGATTTATACATTTTTTAACTTTCTTGCAAGCAAGTATTCATCAAATGTAGGAATGTAACAATATCTGAATCTCTTGGGACAATATGGTCACGATATTCATCTCATAGTATTTACTGCGATATTTTGTGGAGGCTAACCAAATTGTGAATGTTACTTTTTCCTTCTAAAATGCATTGACAAGACTTTGGTTCTATCATAATCCAAAGCACTAAGATTTAAAAGTGCTTAATAACAATTATTTCTTCATAAAGTCTGCACTGAAACAGAGCAAAGGACCATGGTCTGTGTAGTGAATTTAAGGAAAGATACTTGTAATTTGATATATTGTGGCAGCCCACAATATTATTGTGAGACTTTTTACGATACAATATCATGCTATTTCGGTTACTGTTACATCCCTAATCAAATGGTGTACACAAAACAGGACAGTATTTGCCAGTGGTGGATGAAGTACTCAATTTTGCTTCTGACGTTAAAAAAAAAAAGTCTGTTCAAAAATGTGGTTTAGGAATAACAGTAAAAGTATTTCATACAGATTTTAAGAGATTTTGTTAGTGAATTTGAACCAGAACACATAGCCAGGATGACATCATGAATGTGCTAAAAAATATCCCCTCAAATATTTGAAATGTTTCCATCTTTAGCTAACTAGTTTATAGACTGACATTTGGAGTTCTTTCAGTTCAAAAGAAAAGAAAATTTAATTTGGAACTGTAAATTACTATGGCAACGGTTAAGGTTGTAATGTTGTTAAATGGTTGTGAAAGAACAATGTGACAGACAGACAGACAGACAGACAGACAGACAGACAGACAGACAGACAGACAGATAGATAGATAGATAGATAGATAGATAGATAGATAGATAGATAGATAGATAGATAGAAAAAATAACAGGTTTAACAAATTACCTTGGAATGTTTTTAATTCCCCTTGCTGTGAAGCAATATCATCTGCCATTGCTGTCTGCCAATGCAAAAAATAATATTAACATTGAATCAATATAAATATTGATTAGGTATTCATTTATTTGTAGTGTACTGTAATATAGAGGGTAATTTTAACATGGAGAGGCCTATATTTATGACTTCAAAAGTTCAGAGTTGCAGGGTCTTTTCTATATAAAATTGGTTTGAGGTAAGGAAATACACTGTCATGACCTAAAGCCCAACAGAAGACATACTAGGTCCTGAGAATGATTGTCCAATCACACAGGAATTGACATGGATACACAGGATTCACACATGATGCATGATCTCAAATGTGATCGTGCAATCAGATTTTTTTTTTCAGTGACACATGAAAGAGCTCATTGGTCACCTATCATTTACAAATAAAATCAAATTTATCTCACCTCAGATTAACTAAGTTTAATGCCTCGTTCACTGATTCAGCAGAAATCCGCGATGTTTTTCTGCCTCCAGTGATATTTTTTGTCCTTTTTTATCAGACACGGCGGACCATACGTGTCCCTGATTGGTTAATTCACCTGTCAATCACGCCCATTTGAAACCTTGCATCTTCCCAAAGTATTGGAGAAGTGTGTGTTCTGGATCCCAGGCAAACACCGAAGCATTTCAAACAAATCAAGCAATAACACGCCTTTAGGCCTCTCCAAAATGACAAGCTGTGATGTGTTGTCCACAGTGTATTTATTATTATTATTATTATTATTATTATTATTATTATTATTATTATTATTATTGAATATAGTAGTGATGTTTTACACGTGTGCCATAATAAACATAAACATAAACTCACCTTCTGCCCCATACACCCATCTAACTCCGCTTTCTTCGAGTTTGAGACCGTGGACAGTTCAGCCAGGTCCTTTTGGAGCTTCTCCAGCGCAGTCTTCTCCGTCTGCATTCGGATCTCGGTGTTTCGTTTCTCCAACTCGTACTCTGTCACCATGCTGTCTGTCACCCGCAACTTCACGTCTAGAATCGTAATCTTTTTCTCATTTATGACCAACTGTGGAATACGGATTTTCATAAGCGCGAACGAAGCCACGGACAGCGCAATGGAAACTGGTAACAAAATTTGCACCTTCATTTTTTGGTCGTCTGCCTATGGAAAACCGAAAAGTTCAATTAAATACATGCGAATTTACGAAACTCTTCCTTTACCTGTCTTTCTGGACTGGGCACCTCGCATAATTAGGGCTGTGTATCCAAGACAGCCAATCACGATTTTCCTCCCCCCGACGCACGTCCCTATCCGGAACTTGCACGCGTAATTGGATCGTGACACCTGTATAGTTTGGCTGAGCAAAAACTATGAATAAAATATAGTTGGCTGCCAAAACAGGAAGGATACGTTCATAGGCTATTTGACAGTGATTAAAATTAAAGATTCCACCCAACCAGTCGCATGAGGTGAAGTTCTCCGTCTAAAGTTATCGTGGAAACAGGTAGACCGACGCGCCTTTCCAGATGAGCAAGTTAAACAAGTTACGCGGAGACAGGTGAAGAGCAACAGGTGGATAGTGGTAGACAAGCGAGTGGATATGGTTTTAAGGTGTCCACTTTCTGTATTTCGCGGATTACGGTAGCACAATGAAGTTGGTTATTTTCATATCTATTATGTGCTTGGCTTTGACGGCCGTCATGGTTTACCAAGCCGCGCGTCAGGAGATTTCCCATAGACGTCTTAAGAATATGGCAGACGAGAAAGCGATGCAGATCTTAAGAAAAGAAAACGCAATCTCAGAGATGAAAAAAACACTCCTGGAAATCAGACCACAAATGTTGTCAGTGGTCAAAGAGACGGAGAACCTGAGGAAGAACATGGACAACCTCCAAAAAGAGAAAACTACCATGGAGGAAAATATCAGCACGTGCAACAAGGAAAAGGTGAACCACTGGCCCAGCTCATCAATTCACCATTTCTTTCTTTTTATTGTAAAGCCTACAGGCACGCTATCAAAGTCAACCTTTGTTGTTTCTATAGGTTGAAACTGAGAAAACAAAGAGTGGAGTCATAGAGGACATCACTAAACTGAAATGTAAGTGGAATTTGGCTGCTATATTTCTACTGTACCAGTTTTTCTCAAACTGTGGTACGTGCACCAAGTTCCTTTAGGTAATATGTACACTGCTCTTGTGGGTTTGCCTAATTTGGAGTTAATTTGATACAGTTTTTGTCCTTCTTTTGATAATTTCTTGTTTAAAACTACAGTGGAAATGATGTATATAGTTGATTTAGATCTGATGCTTATTGGAAAGCCAAATATTTTCTTTGGTTGTGTTTGGTGTGAAAAATTTGAGAGCCACTGTACTAGGCTGTATAAAGTTATTTTTTAGTTGAACCAAGAAAAGGCATGGTTTAAAAGCTTAAAATTTGGCTATACCTTCATCATAGGTGGTATTTGAGGTATTTAATTTAGCAATAAAACACCTACAAATAAATTATGCAAGATAGATGCAGTATGTTTAATGCCATACTGTGAAACATTTCAGCCAAAGCAAAAACCTCTACATGCAGAAGAGCAAAAGACAGTAAATATTACATGACATAAATTCCACGCATGGATCAGTGCAGCATCGGCAGTGATGTGGTCGTTGTACCGGACCGTTGTGGTGAAGAGGGAGCTGAGCCAAAAGGTGAAGCTCTCAATTTACCAGTCAATCTACGTTCCTCCCCTCACCTATGGTCATGAGCTTTAGGTAATGACCGAAAGGACAAGATCGTGGATATAAGTGGCCGAAATGAATTTCTTCCACAGAGTGGCTGGGCGCACCCTTAGAGATAGGGTGAGGAGCTCAGTCACATGGGAGGGGCTCGGAGTAGAGCCGCTGCTTCTCCACGTCGAGAGGAGCCAGCTGTACATTGTACCCTGTATTTTTTATTACATTTTATTTCATATTTTATTATATTGTTTATTATATTGTTTATTATATTGTTTACTTCTTCCCCTGCACTTTTGCAACACTTTTTTTTTACCATGTACTATTATTGCATGTTATTAGTAATTCTGACTATCTTAGCGAGTCAACGGTTCTACTGATCCTAAGCATTTCATTGCATTGTTGACCTTGTGTTGATTCTGCATATGACAAATAAACAATCTTGAATCTTGGATCTTGAGGTGGCTTGGGCATCTGTTCCGGATGCCTCCTGGACGCCTCCTTCGGGAGGTGTTCCGAGCATGTCCCACCGGAAGGAGGCCCCGGGGAAGACCCAGGACACGCTGGAGGGACTATGTCTCTTGGCTGGCCTGGGAACGTCTTGGGGTCCCCCCAGAGGAGCTGGAAGAAGTGTCCGGGGTGAAGGAAGTCTGGGAGTCCCTGCTTAGAGCGTTGCCCCCGCGACCCGGCCCCGGATAAGTGGAAGAAAATGGATGGATGGATGGACATTCCAGTGCACCTTACTTAAACTCTTACAACATATGAATTATGAAAATCTATACTTCTACTTTTTCCACTTCTGTCTGATATGCCTCTCAATTGCGTATTTAATATTTTTTCAATGTGTGTTTTTATTTGACTCTGCAGTGCAGCATAATGCGGACAAAGGCAACGCTCAGAAGACCATTGAGGAGTTGAAACAACAGATCCTGAACCGAGATAAAGAGATTTGTGCCTTAGTGGATACTACTAATGCAGAGGCCCGGTAAGAATCTAACCCATTTACATTGGATTTCAAAATAAACATGTGATAACACAGTGCAATATCTATGGATAATGGTGTAGGCCTGTGCCACTGTATTAAAGTTATATCTAGACTGTTTGTAGACTCTGTGTCTGTGAATGCCTCACATGAAAACATAATATGTTTTCATTTTGAATATTATTCAGGTGTAAGCTAACATTTTAGGCTCCTTCCACATTAAAACACTGACTGCTTGTTCAGTGACCTAGATTTAATCCCAATAAAATATAATGCTTGATATACTGAATGAACATAATGTGAAATGCCTTTTCCACTGATAGAAGTGATTAGGTTGAACATGTCTTGTTTTTGCTTGGATATAGATGACTAAAAAAAAAGAAAAATGCTGATATGTTATCTAAAAACGACAAATAGTCTTTTACCTGTGACGTGCATAAAGATGCTCTATTTTATGTAATAAACCAGTGGTACAAAAGTTGTATAAATAAATATTTTAATCCGAATAATGATTAAAATAATGTGAAATTTCTTGCCTAGGACACAACAATAGTATGCACCGGTTCAGATTTGGACCATAAACTCTCAGGTTATAGAACAATAGCTCTAACTGATCCGTTGTTGCCCCTGCTTGTATGTTAATGGCTTTTATTAAAAATATACAAAACACTGTCACACTAATGTACATGATTGTAACCCCAGGAGTCCTCACGATGTCACCTATCTTCAACTTAACTTGTTTTACTTTTTAGGTGTGTAAAATATTTGCTTTGGCGTGGCTGGAGTGTACACACATTCACACCCATTTTATCTTTTAAAGTATATAATACATATAACAGGTTACACTCATTTCACTAAAAGGTTGTTGGCTTAAGTTACTTATATTTATTTTGGTGGAGTTCATAATTTTACTTCCACGTGACATAAAGTCTATTTAGTGGTAATTCCATAACTTTTACCCATAAAGTTAACAAGTGCCAAAATGGTCTAGATTACACAATAGTTACAAATAAATGACAAATAAACATCTTTATTTTGTTAAAAGAAGGCTTAAACTGCACGAAAAAGTCTTCCTTGTGTGTAAATTGTCTCTGAATATTGGATGTAATTTTCTGAGGTGATGACATAGGCAGAGGTATTTTTCTTCTGGCACTTAACTGATGTAAAACTATGATAAAATGTACCACACCCCACCAAACAAAGTAATTAGGAAGAACATGAACACCATGCAAACTTTAAATGGCCAACTTTTCTCATATTACATTTGCAGGAAGCTGTGTGGGTTGGCTGATGGTGCAAAATAAGTGCCAAGTGTTTGGTCAAACCAGTACAACTACATTTCATTTCACGACATCATCATGGATCGCATCTCGAGCCAAATGAACTTGGGGTGTCTGACGTCTATGTGAAAGGAGAATTCTAAGCTGGCTGCTTAAAACATTCCCTGAATGCCTCTGCAGTTTCACCAAAATGTCATCGTGCATAAATTAATCTTTTGTATGTGTCTTCTGCGCCCTCTAGTGGGGGATAGAGTTGGGGTTATTAAAATGAAATGATTTGTAGTATGATGTTGTGTATGATCTAGTCGGTTGTAAGATCTGTTGTAGTTCTGTAAAACTGTACAAACTGTAATCTCTTTAGAATAGAAAATGTTTTATGTCGTAAAAAAATATCGTGTTGTGAAAAATATCCCCTGGCTTTTACATTATAGTTAAAAGTAAAATAAAACTATAAATAAGCCATTGTATTACATTAAAACTGGACTATTATCAGTGCGAATTTATGGCGTGGATAGATTTTAATAGCAGAATGGAAATTTTCTACAGATCACCTAACTTGGATATAAATAAATTAATAAATCTAAAAACAACCAATCAATGGGACTTGATCGTTTCTGTTAGTTAGTCCCTACATTACAAACACCCAAAAGAAAAGAAAAAATTGAACAATATTAATTTCATCTGCCATCATCAGTATTAAATTATTATTGGCCTGTAGACTGTCGTGGCGTCATCTTAAACCCAGCAGTTATAAGATAAGATAAGACTCTATTGATCTCACACAGGAGAAATTTACTTGCCACAGTAGCTCCAGGGAGAGACGGTTTGAACAAGAAAGAAAGTGCATGCAGGCAAGAATAAAATAAGTAATAGTAAAATAAATAATAATAATAAAAAAAAACAGTAAGTAGGAGAGTATGGGAAAAAAATATTGCACGTTTGGACTATACTGTATAGTAGAATTATACAGTCTGATGGCGGTGGGGATAAAGGATCATAAAGGACATTAGATAATACTTTCTTGTTCAAATGAGGATCCCCAAAATATTACTATAGACACACGATATAAACTTTATTACATTTTAAATTCAAATACGATACACTACCAGTTTATTTTAAATCTTAAATCATTCTGTAATCCCGGGTATAGGAAGGCAAACGGTGTAATACAATAAACCGCCAGGGGGGCGCAATTGCACCGCTTACCTCCTTTACTCTGAGCCTCTGGACCGGAGAAGAAAAATTACATGTGAACGGTCTCGTTTGAAAAAAAAAAAGAAAACATCCCGGTGTTTTACGCATCCTTTTGCTCCGGCTTTTCAGTAATTTGTGCATTTTACAAGTGCAGGTCTCTAGAAAAATCCCACACAGATGAGAGGAAGCACGTGAGATTGGATTTGTTGTTTTGAAGTAGGTGAGAGGTTATGGCGAGGGTCATCTTTGGGCTGTTCAAGGGCTTCCACAGTCTCCGCATCATGAAGACAAGTCCTTCACTTTTCATGGGACAAAACGGAGCTAAACTACTACACACCACAGTGGTAAGTACTGAACTATAGTCATAAATATTTTGCTTTCGATGGTTTACAATGACACGCATTCTCTTGTGAATGCTTTGACTTCCAGATACCTCTCTCTGTTCTCTCTTGTTGAAAAACCTGTATGCCTGTCTAAATGACAATAGACACTATTTAGATACTAAAGGATCTTATTGTTCTTTTTACAATCAGTATTTTTTGTTATAATTTAGAAATGTTGTCATTAAAATGATTACATTTTAGATAATACAGTATTCTGTCTTTTATTTTCTCTTTGAGGAAATAGACTTTTATGGACATGAGTCTGACTAGGAATGTCATAACTTATTCCTTTTATTGAAGACCTCAAATGTAAAGGTGCACTGTATAAGTTTAGTAGTGTATCTGACTTTTGCTTGTATTCATTAGATTATGACTTTGCCTGGAATGTTTCACAATATGGCATTATCTATTTCCATGGAGACAAGCTGGAGAATCTAATGAAGGCCTGTAATTTAATAAACGCATGCTAGATAACTGTGATGCTATAAGGAACTGTGAAACCATCCCAAAAGTTATACAGTGCATTTTAGTAAAATGTTTATTAACTTGTGTATTTTGGTATTTTGTATAATGTAATATGTTTTTTTTTCTAACTCAACTGAATCTTTAGAATATATTATGATTTGTCCCCATTCAAAATAAACCCTGCTCGGAGAAAACGATCTGAAATAATTGCCTATAATCTTTTTTCCTGACAGAGATTGCCAGGCATTTTCTCTCCACGACCAAGGGACTTCAGTCTACCAAACTCATCATGGGGTCCTAAAATGATGGAGCTGTACGATCATTACAACAGCATGTGTGATTTAGAAACCGAAGAGGTTCATAACCAAAAGGGGCCTTGGATCAGACTGCCCAGCTATAACCGCATTCTCAAATATGCTAAAGGTCAGAAGTACTAACCTACTCTACACTAAACTACCTTTTAACTAGTTAACTATGCACATTTACTCATAAAATTTTCTTTTAGAGGTGCACTCTGTAAGTTTTCCAGTAAGATATTATTGCTTTGCCTGAAAGATTTCCCACTATGGAATTAAACTCATCTATTTTGCATTTATTCAGTTATGTTTAATGCCATACTGTAGGACATTCTAGACAAAGCTATAACACTTCCATGTAGAAAAGCAGGTGGTGGATACTCTATCAGAAGGTTACACACTGCACCTTTAATTGAACCATGCAGTGTTTGTCTCCCCGTGATAAATGTAATGCGCTGGTCTGAATTAAAGGGGCACAGATCAGTTTAATGCAATACTGTGAGACATTCCAGGCAAAGCAATAACATTTCTATGGAGACAAGCATGTGGCAGAATCCCCATCAGAAAAGTTACATAGTGCTACTTTAAAAAACAAACAAACAAACAAACAAACAAAACTAACAAGCCTTATGCCATAAGGCCATATGAAGGTTTTTAAAGTTTGTACATTGTTGAAGTTGCTGTTAACAAACATGTTATTTTGACATAATATGTGCTCTGACTTCCCTTTGCTTTTGCTTTGTTGTGTCTTTTAGGTGGAGTTTACCTGAGTAAGGTGATACAGTCGAAATCCAGACTTTTCACCAGAAATAGTTACCAAACAGGAGCAGCTTTTGAATATGTAATTTTTGTCAACAAGGAGGAGAAGAAAAGCGTTTGCTTATTACAAGCAGGACATCTACTGGAGGGACCACCGGGGTAAGATCACTGGTAACACTTTACATTAACTTTACAATAAAATTCTCTACTTTGGAACATTCTCCATGGAGATAAATTAACATTTAATAACATTTTATGCCATTTCACAGTAAGAACACATGCATGCTTTTGAGATGAGATAACCTTTACCAGTCACACAATGGAGAAATTCCAGTGTCTCTACATTTTCATTCCAGTTTTTCTTTTCTTTTTTTAAATAATACTCTACCTCCTAACCTTCAACCCCTAGACTGCAAATAGTGTAATTATAAAGTACTGCTAAAGATGTTTTTGTCCATAAGTTTCTTACAAGATCATATAGAAGTGATGTGTAATAGCGGTAGTTTTATTGCAATTAGAATTAAATAAACCCATCTGCTTCTACTAGAGGGCTCATACTTTACTATGGTTGGTTAAATCCATTGCTGGGGGTAAGCAATTGGAGAAGTGGGTGGGGAAAGGTAGAGGACATGTGTCTGTGTTTGAGCATAGAGCTGCATTAAAGATAAGATAACAAAACTATTAGTTGTCCCACAATCAGGACATTCCAGTTTTGTTACAGTGGAGTAACAGTGTATCACAAATAAGGTTGTCAAAAGTATCAGTACCCAGATGCTAATCAAAGGGCCCATATTGTGCTATTTTCAGATTTATGTTGATTCCTCATCAAAAACATGACTGGAGTTGTGTTTTGATTCACAAATGTTTAACACCCAAACCCGGCATATTTAGTTATTCTCTCAAACTTGTACAATTTGATGAAGTATTGATAATGAAAAATATTACATTAACATTATTACATTAGAAGTTTCTAAATAGGTTTAGAATGGACTTTATGTCAGAACATGCAGAGGCACATGGTAAAGAAACTATTATTTTAGCTTGAACTATGATTACATTCTGTTCAAATCAAAGCAAACTGAGAAACTGGCATTTCTCAATTAAAAGATAAAGTACAATTGATTTAACCAATTGTTTCAAGGTGAAATTACAATATGATATTTTGTGATGTAAAATATGTGTTATGTTGTCCGCCCCTAATCTTCTGTATCGTATTCCACATTAATAATGTAATCTCTGTTTTATGCAGTCATGTCCATGGAGGGGCAATAGCCACCATGATTGATACAGTAACAGGGACACATGCCACGTTTCTAGCTGGACTTGTGGTGACTGCAAACCTCAACATCAGCTATAGAAGGTAAGTCTTCTTCAATACTTTTTTAAACTTCTTTTAGTTTTGGCAGTAATAGTGCTTATTAATTATGTTTATACATTTTTTTGCAACAATGCAATTAAATAATCAAAAACAATCCATATCAGGTACTTGCTATAACGTGCGCTCTTGCTGGTTTATAGAACTGAATCTAGGATGACACTTTTATTCTGAAGACAGGATACACAAAATTACATCTATCTTTTTTTTTTTTTGTGGTAAGCTCTGGCAACCCAAGTGAAAAGTTTATTTGCTCTCTGTTTGGATAATTGATGTAAGAACCAATGTTCAAAATGTAAACTTAAAGGGTTAGTGCGTTTAAAAAAAAAAAAAGTGAATCTGTATGGCTTCTCCTTCAACAGTGTCATCTATTAACACTGACTTACAGATGACAGCGTCGTCTGGGCCCAGTTCTGCTCCGGCTCTGTAGCTTGCGAACGTAGTTCTGGTAAGTTAGCGGGGACATTTAATAAAGCTTGTTTTTCTTCTCAAAACAATGTTTGTCCAAAAAGTTATGTATTTGCGGAAGCAGATGTTTACATGAGCCTGTTCACTTCTAAGCGTATGTTTACAACTGAACAGTCTAATAATAAATAATAGGCGCGCAGTGATAGGACTCAAGAGAATATAGAGCCATGCGAATTAGGCTGCTGAATTGTTTGTGACGCAAATGTTGTTTTGAGAAGCAAAACAAGCTTTATTAAATGTCCCCTCAATGTCCCCTCAAACTTACCCGAAGTACGTTCGCGAGCTACGAAATCGGAGCAGAACTGGGCCCAGACGACGCTGTCATCGGTAAGTCAGCGTTAATGGACGACACTGTTGAAGGGGAAGCCATACAAATTCACATAAAAAAAACAAAACGAACTATCCCTTTAAGCATGTAAAATGTTTAGATCCAAAATGTAATATATTATATATTAATATTATTTATTCTTTCAGACTCCCTTTTAATTTTCCTAATTTAATTTTCAGTGCAATCCCATTAGGAAGCACAGTGTTGCTAGAGTCAACATTGGACAAGATGGAAGGCAGAAAAGTATTTATAAACTGTAAAGTGACCAGCTCTGACGGCTCTAAACTGCACACAGAGGCAACAGGTAAAACTACTGCACACACATGACACTGGACCAGGGCTGGGTACAGGTCTTTCATTATCACTGACTAAATATGTGTTACAGTATGTGCTCCTGGTATAAAGAGCTACACACAGACAAACATAACCTAAATAATTCTGTTTATATTGAAGATTGCATTTTAATTTGTACAGCTAAAAAATCAATGTTTAGCAAAAAAAGTTAAAGATGCTCTAACTTTTTCTGGAGGGGGGGTCTGCCATTTGCTTGTCTCTAAGGAGAGGCTATTGTATTGTCTGAAATGTTCCAGTTTTATGTAAGCTTGCATTTATTCAATTACAGTTTTTTATTGCTCATACACTGAAACACATTCATTCTTACTGTGAGCATGCTTACCTCTCCACAGATCTGTCACAATTTTAATGCCATACTGTGAAACATCCGAGATAAACCAATATGGAGACAAACAGACTGCTAACCCCTGCACTAGAAAAGTTACATGGTGTGTTTTTAAATGTGCTGTGCAGAGATTACTACTCTGTCGTGTTTTCTTAATGTTGTCTCTGTTTTTCAGCTCTCTTTGTGTCTATCAGCGTGAGCCATCTGATGGGAATGTAACACGACTTTGTCATCATATCAGCTGTATGTCTGCATTTCACTTTAATCTGCATTATCACTAAACTGTTACAGAGGTTTGTGACTGCCTAGACATTTGTAACTACCTCTGGAAAGTGTTAACTTGAATAATTTTTAAATTAAATTTTATTTAAATATTTATTCCATTCCCATTGCATCACTGGTAAATTCATATTGTGTAAGTAATAAAATAGTTTCCATGATGTATTAATCATTTTATTTATTATGTAATGTTTGTGTCACTTTTTAAAAACTCATTATTATTACTTTTTTTTCCCTGGATATTACAGTACTGTACTTGCCTTGACCGATCAGAACCTGATGGTGGCAGTGTTTACCTGTGTTATTTGAGCAGCAGGGGCAAATTCTTTAGGCAGTTAATCCTGTCAAGGCCATGGACCAGCAAAAGCCTTTAAGATTTGCCTCAGTAATCATCATGTGTCATTCAATATTTAAAAAAATACATTTTAAATAATTATTCAATTATAAAATATTTTGAAAATATTTCATTAGTAGTAATATACATAAATGTACTATTTTGTCATTATAACAGTACATTAACAATTTAAAAGGGCATTGACAATTTTTCAGTTTGAGGGTCTTTCACCTGCTTGGTTCATGAAAATAGTAGTTTTTCTCAGTATGGTATAAACATTTATTTATTCAATAACCGACTCTTGTATTTCCAATTTCTCCAAGGAGACTGCAAGGTTTTATGGCATTTGGCATTCTAGGCAAAACATTTCCACCTAAAACCATAGTGGCCCTTCACAAACCAAACTGGTAAAGATAAATAAATAAAATAAATTTTAAGAGTAATATCCATAGTAAATTTCATTTGTAGTAGACTATTGGTGCAAATACAGATGCAAAGTTAAGTAGACTTGCCTCTTAAGGAAAAAAAAAAACTTAAAGGTGCAGTATGTACATTTGGTGTTCGAGGTGTTTGTCTCCACAGAGTATGGCATTTAACAAATCTATTTTGAATTTATCCAACTACACATGTTTTATTGCTCAAAAATAATATGTGAACAGGGTCTCATTTCCACATTTCTTACCTGTATCTAGGACATGGATAAGGTCACAGTATGGATAATCATACTGTGGAAAATTAAAGGCAAAGCAATAACATCTCCTTGGGGACAAGCAGGTGGCGGACCCCTCTACCAGAAAAGATACAGTGCAGCTTTAGATTAAATAGGCCCTGTAGCCTTCTCAGAGGTCTGTTGCGGTGTTACATATTAACAGGACCTTTGCCATAGGCCTACAGACACCTTTTTATGTCAATCTCATGTCAGATCCTGGCCACACTGTTAGATTAGTTAGGCTCTTGCCGGTTTGTAAAGAGAGAGGTGCTAATCATCAGCTATTTTTTCCCATAAATCAGTGGTTAGCAGCAGCACAGTCCTCCTCACACTCTGGTCTGGAGTGTGGTTTGTGAGTATAGAGGTTTGCTGGTCTGGGGCCCCTCACGTCTGTAAGGTAAACGCAGATGGAAATGCTGTTTTTGCATTTGACAGCTCTGTGCTTTGGGTCTGTTACTCACTGAGTGCCAACTGTTGCTTTTTGCATTTCCCTTCATGCTGTGGTCAACATGCTTTGGTTTGAAAGTGTTAGGAAACCACCAGCAAACAAAATATAACTTATGCATATTTGTCACTATAAAGACGATCCCTAATTTTATGCCCATGCAGGAAAGAAGTAAAATCATATGATTTAAAAAAAAAAAAATGCAAATGTATTTTTTCATAGAGCTCCCAAACAGTGACTTAAGTCTATTATTCATTCCCTCAGTGGTTAATAGTTTCTGCTTCTACCCACAGCAGTCCTGGTTTATTGACTCTTTAACGACGATTCACTCACCACATTACAGCTATGTTAAGTGCTTTGCTCATGGACACAACAACAGTGTTTTTAGGCTAAAAAAATATGTTGAAATCTCGTTTTATCTCATGCTCGTGGACCCAATCTCGGATCTCATTAGTGGGGTGAGATTTGATCCTTCAACCTTTGGGGGTATAACTAAAACAACTGCAGTACCATTTTAACCAGGCCCTGAGCCATGGCTGCCCTCTCCAAATTCTAGCATAGCCATTATCAGTGCGCGCGTAGATCCATCGTGCCTGGCTGCCCAA
This sequence comes from Paratrypauchen microcephalus, assembly GCA_036785185.1. Classification (NCBI taxonomy): domain Eukaryota; kingdom Metazoa; phylum Chordata; class Actinopteri; order Gobiiformes; family Gobiidae; genus Paratrypauchen; species Paratrypauchen microcephalus. Next base: position 8,182,910 of record JAVJIX010000002.1, on the reverse strand, counting down.
TGGTTTGTGTTTTCTAGATTAGCAGCAACACGGGATTACGTTTCTCAACCGTAGAACCCGATCCAGTGACGTTACGTAACCGGCTGTGACATAACCTCTCCGGGCCGCGCAGCCTGGGACGCGCGGTCAGGGCGCACAGGGCAGAGTGGACACAGGGCAGAGGGACAGCGCAGAGAGAGCGGGGGTGGGTTGCTGGACTGCCAAACGATGGGAAAATAATTACAAAACAGGCCTGGAAGCTGCTGTGTGGACTGTGAAGGTGAGAAATGTCGGTACAGGACTTCAAGTGTCTGCGCCGGCCCGGGCGTTAACGCATCAGGTAAACTACATTTTCTTCTCCAAAGTGGACAGGTGAATGCATTATGTCAACCAGGTTATGTCTGTCCTCTGCGCATGCGTGTGGGGCCTCAACGTGGGGTCCAAGCAGAGTTATGGACTATGAAGAGCCCCTCCTGCCTCCCGCTGACACCCTCATCAAGAGAGGTAAAAGACATTATTGTAGCCTACAACATTATAATGACTTCCCCCACTTTCTTGCACCACTGCTTTGTACTTTTGCTTCTGTAACATTGTTAGACTTAAGTAAATTAACTAAATAAATAGAACAAAATACAGAGATATTTAAACCATCCATAGTACATTTCATTTGTAGTAGACTATTGGTGCAAATACAGATACAAAGTTAAGTAGACTTGCCTCTTAAGAAAAAAGAAAAGCTTTGATGAGCATTTCCATTAAAGGTGCAGTATGTGTTCAGGGTGTTTGTCTCCACAGAGATGCTGTGCCACAGTATGGCATTAAACAAATCTATTTTGAATTTATCCAGCTACACAAGTTTTATTGGTCTCATTTCCACATTTCTTACCTGTATCTAGGACATGGATAAGGTCAGTATGGATAATCATACTGTGGAAAATTAAAGGCAAAGCAATAACATCTCTTTGGGGACAAGCAAGGTAGTGGACCCCTCCACCAGAAAAGATACAGTGCAGCTTTAAATAAAATACGAGACCCTATAGCCTTCTTAGAGGTCTGTTGCAGTGTTACATATTAACAGGACCTTTGTCATAGGCCTACACACACATTTTTATGTAGACATACTTTATTGATCTACAAGGGAAATTGTTTTGGGTACGGTAGCTCACTCATCAAATATACTATATAATATATAACAGAGGGTAAAAAAAGAAAAAAATAGATGGAAACAGCAGCCAAGGAGCGATAAACCAGTGTCAAATAAAAATAATGATAATAAATAAATGTATATGTAAAAGTCAGATTTAAATAGAAAAGTAGTAATAAAATGTAGAATACACTATCAAATAAGATGTACAATCCCAGCTATATGCATTTACAGGGAGTATTATCTAGGGAGTATTTTCTATTGCACAAGGGTGAGTTGTTGTACAGCTGTATGGAGTATGGTATGAATGTAGTCCTGTATTATGAAGTAATGTTACTCTTGGGTATTATTTTTGGTTTCTCTACCCACCTCTGCCTATCTCCATCAAACCCCTTAGTGTGGTTTCAGTTTGTGACTTGTCTCCAGCACACATAATCCATCTTCTCTCATTAGCTGTGAGCACGATGGTCCCTGCAGCTCCTTCTGTCTATCTTTACCTGGCAGTCCTAAGCCACTGTCTGAGCTGCACTTTAAGACACTCTGAGTGGGTAAGAGTGACAGGAAATCTGACTAATCCCAGGGATTAGTTCTCATTTTGATTCTGTTTTTGGAAAGGCTATTTACCTTTCAAAGCCTCTTTTAACTTTGTACAAGAGGTTAGCATTTTCAGCTATTGCCACAGAGACCCACTGCACAAGTTACACTGAACTCAAACCATTAAAACTCAACTATTTATTGAGGGTGTTTATTATATCACATTATTATTTAGGGTGTTTATTATATCACAATCAAATCTCAATTTCAGTTGGTGAAATTATCAAATTGTAGTCTGCAATTTTCTATAGGTGGTTATACAGACAATAGTGAAGTATAGTAATCTTTAAACATTTTGAAATGCTTGTACTAGTTAAGTAGTTATATTTCAATCATCTCTCAAATATTAATATTTCTGGATGAATCAGCTGGATTTTGATTTTAAAATTTAAATCACAATTCTAATACTTAAATGTTTTTCCGAAACCGTGAAGCCCTATTAGAATTCAAAATCACTCCCTATAGTCCACTTGTGGACATTTATATAACTGTAATTAAATAAGTACACTTAGGTAACGCTGAGCCTTTAAACAATTTAACCAACACTCTCACAATGGGCCTTTTGTCAGAGATGCTTTAGGCTATACATTTTTTCAAACAGACAAGCAGGTGACGGTCCCTCAACCAGATAATAAGATTGCATAGTGCATCTTTCATTTCTTCAGTTTTTCAATTTTTATTTATTTTTATTTGAATAGTTCTTAAGACATTTGGTTGATTTCAAGATGACTTTACATGTTATTCTGCACAGTATACAAGATAAGATTTTAGGGCAGGTAAAATTTTATAGTAAGAACATTTTAATTAGCCTTAATAAAACATTAACAAAGTCTTCATTCATGAATCAACAAATGATTATTCAGGCTTAGCCAATTAATACCCTCCATAATCCTAACCCTCTTAAAAAGTCTAGGCCTGAATCATTCTTAATCTATCCATCTAATCTCTATTTCTTCATGATTCATGTTTTATTAAGGCTAATTAAGGTGTAGTCATTATAATCGTACAGATTGTAGCTGTGTTCAGGAGTTTATTCAGTTGTGCGGTCTTAACTGTGACTTACTGGATGTGGTTCTGAAATCTGTAAAGGTGGAATTTCACTGTGGTCTTCAAGTGTTAAATTTTGCTGAAGTGACTCTTTGACAAAGTCTTGGTTTTAGTGGCTGCTGTGGGTGTCGCCTTAGTTTTCTCAACTTAAAGCTTTTTATGTTCTCATTATGGTACTTTTCTGGACAGTTTAAGGCTTGAGCATACAAACATCACATGAATGAATAGCATGTATGTGGTAAAGTGTAAGGTGAGAGATGTAACAAAAAATAATAATACATTTGTGGTTTTGGTGTTATGCAAAATTGTAATATTGAGTTTATTGTCTATAATTTAAAAAAAGCTTGAAAAAAGGCTGTTAAAAGAGCAGATTAAACCAACTAGCAATGTAATCATTCAAATATGGCTATAAATAAGTGGTATCTCTATACTTTTGTGGTTAATTTGACCTCCACCATGACATTTACAGATATATTTTGAATCAATCGACTATCAGCAGTGATCATAGTGCATCAAAAGTATAGTAGATTTGATCAAGTTGTAAAAAATAGCAATGTAACATGCTGTACAATCCTTACTATGCTTGGTGCTTTGATTATAGCATTTCTGATTTTGTTAATATAAGAAAAGAAATAATGTGTTTGTGAGTAGCTGTAATATTAATTAAAGGTCCCATGGCATGAAATTTTCACTTTCTGAGGTTTTTGAATGTTAATGTGAGCTCCCCTACCCTGTTTAGCCCCCCCCCCCCACATGGCTAAAAGTTGCGAAATGACTAAACTGAGCATTTGCGGTCCTTTTCTGTGTTAGAAAAAAACACAGCTCAAACGGGCGATTCTGAACAAGGCAACTATGTTACGTCACATCGAAAAATGCAGCTCCACCCCCCGTCTGGATGTCTACCCACCGTCTCTGTAAATCACGCCCAGAGAGTTTGGACCGCGAATGAGCTATGCAATGCAAAATGCGTTTTTCAATTTGCTTGGAGGCACGTGCGAGTGTTTCTAGGCTCAGAAGTCCTTTATCTGAGCCTCTGGACATCTGAAACAGCAGTGGTTTAATTTTATTTTCTGTGAACATGTGTTTTTTTCATTGAAAAGGCTCTCTTTTCCTCCTCCGCTCTTAAAACACGGAAGTGGGGCCAGCACACAACACAACAAGGAACCAGCGGCGCATTTGCCCCCCCCCCCCCCCCCACCCCCACCCGCTCCTCTAACCTATCTCTGTCCTTCTCATTTGCATTCAAGCAACAACGCCCATAATGAGGTGTTCAGAGACATATTTTTTGACCATGTCTGTGTAAATGGGTCTTTCTCATGCATTGAGTGTTGATTTTGAAGAAGGATTCATTTACAGTTTTAGGGAACCATTAAGGCACCATATAAAAGCATCAAGAAGTACCATGTCATGGGACCTTTAAACATTTCTTTCATACAGTACATAGTCAATGTTTGTGGCTGTGATGACCTTATTCACTAACAACTCTTACTAAATATAAAAACCCTCATGTACCAGAGGAGCTCTTATAACCAACAACCACCTGCTTTTACTCATGAGACCAGCACTCAGTAATTACACAGAATTACAGTCAAATGTGAGTTATAAATAATTCATTATGAACTATAACATTAGTAGGTCAGATTGCAGTGATTGGCCACTTTAAAGATGTATTATGTAACTTTTTTGATGCATTTTCTGCCACCTGCTTGTGTCTCCATGGAGATGTTATTGATTTACCACTCAGTAAAAATACACTTCTATCATTGTAGTTTTGACCAATAAAAACACCCTTAATTACATAAATGATAGATTGGTTTGTTACCATATTGTAAAACACTCCAGGCAATAACATCACCACAGAGACTTTCATTTTCATTTAATTCAAAACAAAACAAACAAAAACAAAAAACATGTTAATTAATTATTAACTCAACTGTTGCTGTTGACTTAACTTACATTGCAATTAATTCATTATTATTATTAATTAATTAGGCCTCTGATTGTTTCACAGACAGTGGGACATACAACCTCTCATTCAACAAGTAAGACAATGAACAAGGACATAATAAAGATGTTAAATAAGTGCAATGGGACAATATGGTACAGCAGTTTCAACTTTTATTCTTATCTTAATTATTGCTTTTCAGTAATTAAGATAAGATAAGAATCAGAAATGTAACAAAATGTAACAAAATTTGATGATGATCAGGGCCAAATATCTTATCTTAATTATTGCTTTTCTTTATTAGTACAATGACAATGAAGAACTTAGAAAAGTCTTGATATAAACTTTTATTCATTGTGAAATTTGGTGACGATCAGGCTCATGTATCTTAATTGCACATTTCATTGCAAACTTAAATAAACTCAAATGTGACGTGTAGAACAAAGCTGTGTTGTGGCCTTTGGTTCCACTACATCTCTGGTCTCTTGCCTCGACAAGTGGCTCTGGTGGTGTTGAAGTTTCTGTGCTTTTTCCGCTGTTGTTTGTGCGTCTGGTTCATTCCATGCTTTTTGCTTATGAAGCAAAACAGATTTGATGAGGGAAGGAAGACAGTGAAACCACATCGCCCTGAGCCCAGACCAGCTTTAGCTCACTCTCCAATGATACTTATCTCTGTATCTTCCCTTTGTCACATACTACACCATAAATAACGCTAGGTGTGAAATGTGCCCCCTCTTTTCGTTCACCTGCCCCCAGTGTAATTTAGACTTCTCACAGTTGTGGTTTAACAGCCAGACACGCACGAGTCCTGATTGCTTCATAGTCACCCACCAGCCTTTGTCTTTTCTTTGTTAAAATTGACAGTGCGTGAGATCATCTGCAGTTCGAAGACGGGTCATGACGTAACTTAAGGTTTTGAATGAAATGCGTAAATGCCACGGTAGATTGATATCGTGATACAGTTTTAATACAAATGAAAACAGGTTCAAAGACAAAAAAAATGACAAAAAACTGAACCAGACACTTTTTTGAGTCATACATTTATTGATGAAAGGTTAAAACACTTAATAATGAAAAATAAGATGATGCATAATCAAAAAGATAAAAGGGGATGAGAAATTATAGGTCAAATAAAATATTTTGAATAAGAAAGTTCTATTATGGACATGGAAAAAATTGATTTAAACAACACATTTTTGGAGCATTCATGGTCCTGTTTAGGAGTTTGATTTTCAACAAAAAGGTGAGAGTGACCAACCAAAATACGCAAGCGAGCTGGCTTGTGACTGTAATATTGTTTGAAAGACTTCCTGAGAGACTTGTTTAACAGCACAGATCACCTCACCTGCTGTAGTTCAAGATAAGTCAGTTCTTTTTGGTCAGATTGTGTTAAAACCAAGCTTAGATTAAAGTACCTTGAGCTTCAGACAGAGCAGAGCCTACAGTTAGCGTCACATTCCCCGGAAATGTTGACATCAGCTGCAAAGTATCAGTTTAACACATTTTGGCAAAAAAAAGAATACCCTATAGGTCACAGTAGTTCAATTGTCCTGTCAAAACAATCTAGAAATAAGCAAATAGACCAATGAAATAATGATTAAAATAATTACAAATATATTATGTATGTATGTGTGTATTATGATCAAATCAAATACTGATTTTACTAACACTAGAAAGTTGATGCATTCAAATTTGAATTCATGTTGAAATCTTTTATGTTGACATTTTTTGGTTCACAAGACAGCAACGCAATATGAAAGCTGAAAGATTTGCCACAAACCAACAAACTCCTGTGTCTTTTTTGTGTCAGCAAAAAGAATACAGAAATTCACAAAATCGGACTACTACTAGATACATTTCCCATACCTTTCAGACTGATGGAAAATGAGGAGCATTCATAGTAATTACCAATTAAAATCAAAATATCAAAATACGCACAATAAGCAGATGTCTTCAAGAACTCCTTCAAAACAGGGAAGAATTAACGGAAAGCTTCTGACAATAATGTATGTTTTTGTTTCATAGAAGCAGTTCTGTCCAAGAAGACTCATCTAAGTAAGTAGCGTGCTCTTCCCTAACTGTTGCATGCACTCACGGGATTGTGTTTGTGCTAGATATGGGCACATGCTGTGGTTAGCTCAACTACAACGGGGTGCAATATGCAGCGGTGCACCTGGAGTATAGAAACACAGAGTCAGAGGAGTTGGGCCACTAGCCATATGACGCACACCTGTCGTACCCTCACACCACACACACACACACACTTGTACTGATCAAAACACACAGCTCTGGTATTGACGAGGAGATGATTGCGATACCAAACATCTTTTTTTAACTACTCGGTTTAACACTTTGTGCCGCAGCTCGGCACACCTGGGTGGGTTATCGGAGGGTTGAGAGGAGGTCTTGTTCTGTTGAAGAACAAGTGCAAATGATGTATGTAGGATTCAGAAGTGAGCGATAAGCAGAGAAAATATGATGAAAAATGAATTACCATATTCTTAAAATTTGCCAATTTATGTAGGATTCAGAAGTGAGCGATAAGCAAAGAAAATATGACTAAAAATGAATTACCATTCTTAAAATTTGTCCATTTACTTTTTTTTTTTTTTCAGTTTGGAAGCTAGTTGAGTTAAAGTGTCTTGCCCAAGCAGAGATCATACCACCAACTTTTTGTGCCTCTGAGCTAACATACTGTATATTGGAGCTGTATTGTGCAAGTTATAATTGTTTGAAGTTACAAAAACAGAATTTTGAACTTGATCCCCCCATAATTTTGTTTCTACTGTCAAGTTTATTATTATTATTTTTAATTATCAAATCTGTACAGTGTAACAGACATTTTAGAAGTGAAGGCAGCTGATACTTTGCAGCTGATAACATCAACATTTCCTTTGGGGTGTGAAGCTAACTGAATGCACTCCTCTGTCTGAAGCTCTGTTACTCAAGTTAGAGCTGGTCTTTATTTTAACGTAGTCTGATCAGAAATAGTGGACTTGGTTGGAACTACAACAGGTGAAAGGTGAGATGATCGTGTGCTTAAACAAGTCTCTCACACACGGAGAATTAGTGTCACAACCTAGCTCGCATTTGCCAACAGTTTTTCAGTTAGTCTTTCTCACCTTTTTGTTGAAAATCAAACGCCTAAAAAGAACCATAAACGCTCGTATTGATCACAGCCTCCTGAAAATGTGTTGTTTTAAATCCATTTTGTATTTTTTCTTAAGTTTTTAGTCTACATTAAAACATTTTTGGTGTTTTTTGTTTATGGATCGTGTCACCATGGTAACTGTTGAACATTATGGCAATAGAAATACATTCAGAACATCTCCAGCGTGATGTCACTTCAAAGTCTCAATATTGTCAATAAGATAATGATGAAATTGTTGTTTTGGAAGATATGCTAAATTATAATTTAACATATTTGGAAAGTTCAATTTACAAGCTGCAAAATAAACAAAAGAAACTGCATTCTTGAAGAGTAATTGATGTTTTGATTTTTTTGGTGCACTTTACAATCAGTTCTTTGAGCTTTGAGCAACACTAACCTAAAACAAGACACATTTTTATCACATTTTGTTAAAAAAAAAACAACGTTATATTTGTTTTTGTCAGCGTCGCCCACCGTAAAAGGAAAAGTACCTTGAGAAAGTCAAACCACGGGACTGTCCCCCTTCCCTTTGATTCTGTCTCCTCTCACAAATGCTCAAACACACGAACAAGGAAGACACAACGAGGCGGGTCTGTCATTCAAAAGTTTTATATGTTGATGTGTGCAGTAGTGAGCACCCAGCCCTGCCAACCTCAAGGACAAAACTCACCCAAGATCCAAGGCGATAGCAAAGGAAAGACTTAAGTTTGTCGATAGTGAGAGAAAAGTGAGTGTGAAAGTGGGACACGGTCGAGAACAGAGGAGGATGTTGCGAGGTAGGGATTCTTTGGTGTGTCTTAACCTATATTTGTGTGTGGGCATGACTTAACACGTGAAGCAATCATTTTGATCATTTGTCTGATAATGCGCTTGGATATGCGATTTACAGTAACATTTGAAAACGGTTTGGCATTACAGTAAAGATGCACTATGTAACTTTTCTGATGGATTGTACATATGCCACCTGTTTGTCTACACAGAGATGTTTTTGCTCAGCCTGGAAATTTTTGCAGTTTCTTATCTAACTTTGATTAATTTAATTACTGGTGTTTTTATCGCTCAAAACTGTCTTTAACAACATGCATTACTACTGTGAGCGGGGTCGTTTCTCCATAGACCTGACCTGTAACATAGCTTTCTAGCTTCACCAGCTTGTCACCGTGAAAAGAAATAAGTGCTTTGAAACCTTCAGGCAAAGCAACAATATCTCCATAGAAACAGGCAGGTGGCAGATCCTCCACTTGAAACGTTACACAGTGTACCTGTGGCTAGTCATATTTCAAAAGTTACCAATAAGAATTTGAAATAAGATGTACAGTATTTCAACATAATAATATTTCTACATAGGGATCAGATATGACTTACCTTAGTGTCAGAGAAGTTAGGATGACTGCATCAAACTGAACTGGCTAAACTGGGTCTGAATTTGTTTGTAAGTTAGTCAAAATGAAAATCAGCATTTGGCTTGTGGCTATAGCTCTACATCTGAGCCTGAAATATGAACAACTAAGTACAAGTTTAGGCTTAGGCATTTCAGAACAGGTTTGTAGAGGTCTAAACTGCACTGTTAGCTGATTTAGTTTATAAACTTAATAAATAGCTGCCTTTGTAACTTGCTAATTGTGACGATTTAAATGGTGATTGAGATTCATCTTGCTGCTTTTGAAACCTTAAACCCATACTGTACTTGAAACTTGCGCTTTGCATCTTTTTCAGGTGGTTTTAGTAATTTCTCATCAGCCACCTTCAGTTAATTGTCCATTTTTCTCATAAGATTTCATGCATATTATGAGGGTAATTTACACACTGTATCGTTTACAGTGCGCTGTGATTGTTCACAAATGGTTTTGAAAATGACTCAAATTTGACTCCGATATTTCATCTTTTTCACTCCCACATTTACTATGTGAGGGAGCCGGCGCAACTACAGCACAAAATCTAAAGACATTTTGTAGTATTGTATTTTATCATGTAACATAGATACATAGGTACATTTTATATGTGTGTAGTTGAAATCGTTAATTAAGGCATGCATCTTACACACATTTAGTCCTGGTTTAGGTTCGGAATAAGCCCTAATTTGATTCCAGGTATGAATGCAGCCTATAATAATATTTTATCATTATAATATTTATAATTTTATAATGATCAGGTTCTAGTAAATTCAAAATAAATTGAGACTATTTGTCACTATTTATAAAAGTATGTTACTAAAACAAAACTGGCATCAGTCCATGATTTTATTGTATTTTAAACACAATTTATATACTGTCAGTCTCTCAAAGACTGATGGTGGAACCACATCAATTTAAAACAATATAATAGTCAAATATTATTTGACTATTATATTGTTTTTAAATTCTCACCTTGCATCAGATTTCAGACTGAGTGTACTAGTATTTATCAGTGCATCCAACATTGTAGGTTTTTCCCTCTCACAGCTGCAGGACCCGTCTATTTGAGCCTAAAAGTGCAGTATCTTCTGAACCAGAGTGGTGATGAGAGATCCCTGTTCATTGTTTGTTTGGTAGTTTTATCTCAAAGGATTTCCTGGTTCCTTTGGTGCAAACCCTGCACTCTTCTCCAGGGCGTTGGGTGTAAGATAAAAGGGTGCAGGTGACACATTCAGGTGACTTTAGTTAACTGAAATTTGCAAATGCTACTGTCACCACCCCACTGTCTCACACATAAAAACATCAAAAGTTTATGATGGTCTATGATTATTCATTAATTCTTATTTTGTGAACCTCAAATTTCCCACACCTACTACTCTGCGTCATATCAGATTGCTAACACACACATATCTTTTTTTTTAAGCAAAACTTTTTATTGTTTTATTGAGACAAAATAATCATGATAAATGCATCGGTTGTATTTGAAGATGTAAAGATGCTAAAGGTGCTGAAGACATGCTTGTTCTTTATCGATTCAATAAAGCGTAAGGTAAAGGTAAAGGTAAAATGTTTTTGCATTGTTACCAGTGCAATCCTGCCTGTTCTCACTTTCTGATCAAAATGTTTACCGTGTTGATTTAAAAAAAATAAAAATAAAAAGATGACAAGTAAAATATATTTTGTAATTTTTTCTTTAGAACATTTAAACACTAATACGGAATCAAACAGCCAATCTTATCATTATCATTTATTATGTTATTTCATTAATTTGAAATTAATTTGAAATGATATATATATATATATATATATATATATATATATATATATATATATATATATATATATATATATATATATATATATATATATATATATATATATATATATATATATATATATATATATATATATTATATATATATTATATATATAATATATAATTATTATAACTTAGCAACTGTTACCTCGCTTTTTTGAGATTTCACCCAGGTGATTTTTTTTTAAATCTTAAAATATTAGAAAGTAAATTATTAAACATCGTAAAAAGCTTCTTGTTGCCATAACCTACGGATGTGTAGGAGGTGCAAGTCTTTTATTTGCCTACAAGCCATGAAATTGTTCCATTTCCATTGGTAGTGGTCTACTGTACTCAGAGCATTTATTCCGAGTATCAAAAAAGGTATTAAAACAAATTAAGATTGCTTTTAAAATCTTGGTAACACTTTATAATAATGGGACATGTGTAAACTTGATAATAACACAACATTGCAGCAGAGTAGTATCATATTGTTTGTGAACAAGTGCTCCTGTAAGTAAATGAACAAAGCAAAGGCAGAATAGTGCCTGTTATCTGTCCATCTCTCACTGTACAGAGCTCATATACAGGAGATACTGGGGCTGATTGGTTTAGGCCTGTGGCTGCTGATAAGAACGGCAAACGAAAGGCGTCGTATAACTGATAGACAACATGATTACATATTAAAATATAACTACTACTGGATCTTAAACTTTTTTTCTGTACGCTGCAGCTCTATCAAATTCATATATTTAAAACCAAAACCTTTTTGGAAGACTCTAGCCTATACTGTAGCAGACATCATTATTAATTATTGTTTCACTGTGAGAATTCTTGCAAATACTCGTGCATTGTAATGATCTAGTGTTTTAAAGGTGCACTATGTAAATTTTGTGGTGGAAAGTCTGTTGGGCTCAGAGATACCTATGCTTTACCTTGACTCTTCCACAAATGGCATTAAACTGATCTTAATGTGGTCTCAATTGAGATACGCAGACGACGCCACATTGGCCAAGTTTTTTCATGTTTTTAGCAATTTAAAAAAAACGTCTAGCATAATAGAGCCCCCACTCCATACTGTGGAATATTCCCAGTAAAGTAATAACATCTTTATGGAAACACGCAGGTGCAACACTCCACTAAAATGTTAATGAAGTGCACTTTTCCTGCTTTTTCTACTTATAGTCCTATTATTTTACCAAAGGTTGTTATTACAGATATAGTTTAGATGAAGCAGAACGTATGCTAGCAAAAAGTAGATTGAAAACTACCAGATAAGGTTAATATCAGTTTTTCAGAGGAAAAGATGCAGTCTACAGTCAAAATGTGAGCGCGTATCTGTCTGTGTGTGTGATTGCATGATTGAATGACTGCATAGTGAAAGGTTGTGGGTCCTAGTGGATTTCCTGTTTTTTGAGGTTGACAATCAGAAGTGAAATAGTGAAAAAAGAGCCCATACCACCAATTCTCTCCCCAAAGACAATGATTAAATGTCACCTCTCTCAGTCTACGATGTACACAGTTCAAACTTACCACTCCTTATCAAGGGCAGTTATAGATAATCACATTTCAGAAATCAACAGATAGTGAATTTTGTCTCAAAGTTTAATCATAATTGTTAACAAAATATCCTGTCTCAAATATAGAGTTTTATTTTAAATACTTCATGCCATTCTTGAAGCAATTCTTATTTTTGTTTTGAGATTTCAGGAAATATCTACTTTAAATGGACAGAGATAGCCTGCTCATTAACCTTGTTTGTGGCCAGTGTTTGTTGGAGTATAGGTGTGATTTATTTCCGTATTATCCTGATGATCTGAGAACTGCCATTGCTGCCACACACAGTAAAAGAGGGCACAAACTGACATACTAACACACTGATGACTGACACAGTTATTCACGGAAATACTATAGGCAATACTATTACAATAGGCGAAACAGGCAGTTGAGGTTTGTTGATAAAAGGAGACAGATGTTAATCTTTTGACATACATTTTATTGCCCTTTGTGCAGTTCAATTCTTGGATGGGATACAGTACCTTAAAACATACATTATAAACATTAGTTATCATAAGCATAATAAGCTAAGCTGTGGTGAGGAGACTATAGGTAGTACAGTAATTCGTACTATAATAATTCTATAATGTTGGTGGTTTCATGGCACTACCCACTTTTCTTGTGGTAATATGAAGCATGACTGAAATCACTGGTGATGTTCGGAGACTGTGTTGGACATTAAGAAGCAACTTTATTGATTTCACACTGGAGAAATTCTTCTCTGCATTTAACCCATCCTGTTATTAGGAGCAGTGGGCAGCACATTACTGCGCCCGGGGACCATCTCCATGTTCTTCTTGCTTCGGCTTGGTCAGGACCTAAGCTGGAGGATACCTATCATGCATGTTTTGGGTTGATGGGGGAAACCGGAGTGCCCGGAGGAAACCCACCCAGACACGGGGAGAACATGCAAACTCCACACAGAAAGGCCCTGGTGACCCGGGGATCGAACCCAAACCAATTGCCGCCAATTGGCAATGTCATTCACTTCTTTGCTAGTCTGCCCCAGGGTAACTATGACTGCAGGAAAGCTGCTTAAAGGACACTTAAAGGACACTGACATTACTGCTTAAAAGACACTTAAAGGGATATGCCACCACCAAGTCAAACTTGGGCATCTCCCCACAGTCCAGAGACTGAAATAAGTGATGGAAAGCGTTTTCCTGGTCACCCAGCCATTGTCCGAGTCTGTCAGTACTGACCGCCGCGCGCAGCTGCAGCTCCTCCGCGTTAGACTGGAGGCTAACGTCGCCAGAGAAAGATTTCGGCCAAAAGGAATTAATTTGCTCGATGCTTTTCCCAATTACTTTCTGTGTAGTGCGCATTCATATCGAGTGCAAATAAATGTGCAAATCAACACGGAGAGCTTGACTTGGGTTTGTGGGTGGGAACTATTTTTCAGTGCGGAAAAACAGAGCCGAAGCACACACCACGCTGCGTAACAGGGGAACTCCCAACATGGTGCGTAACAGGGATTCCCCTGTGTGCTTCGGCTGTGTTTTTCCGCACTGTAAAATAGTGCGGACCAAGTCAAGCTCTCCGTGTTGATTTGCACATTTATTTGCACTCGATATGAAAGCGCACTACACAGAAAGTAATTGGGAAAAGCATCAAGCAAATTAATTCCTTTTGGCCGAAATCTTTCTCTGGCGAAGTTAGCCTCCAGTCTAACGCGGAGTAGCTGCAGCTGCGCGCGGCGGTCAGTGCTGACAGACTCGGACAATGGCTGGGTGACCAGGAAAACGCTTTCCATCACTTATTTTAGTGTCTGGACTGTGGGGAGATGCCCAAGTTTGACCTGGGGGTGGCATATCCCTTTAAATGACACTGACACTTAAATGACACTTAAAGGACACCGACACTGCTGCTTAAAGGTACAGTGTGTAGGATTCGTGGCGCATAGGTGGTTAGTAGCTATTCCACTTCCTCTTTTGGCTATGGCAGACCTCGAGGGTCACCCGGGCGCGCCGCAGCGCCGAGAGCTCGCGTGCCCGCGCATAAAACGCGGTCCCCCGTTCACTTTTTTTTTTTTCTTTTCGCATGAAAACACACAATCCCGATCATGATTCATGACAATCTACACATCAAATGAAACCTTACAGTCTCCTCTTTTTGACTATGCAATTCATTTCCCTGCAAAACAATCACTCCCCGAGCACATGGGGCTTTTATACAGAAAAGCACAAAACGAGCTTACTTAGCTTACCTTTGAAGGCTCTGCACAGGTCAAACTCTGTATTTCACCATAAACTTGGTCTCAATCTGTCCATAAGGATCCAGCGAATAAAATCCAGTAAAACAATTTAGTCCAAAATACGTGTTAGATCCATTACGAGTGTGATCCGGCAGCATGCTTGTTTACACGAGGCTCCCCCTTCCCCCCTCCCCTTCCCCTTCCCCTTCTCTCCTTCTCTCCTTCACTCCCATATGCAGCGCGGATGAGCAGCTGTTAGCAGGAGCCGAGGCGAAGGATGAGCCCAAATGTCCTTCTGCGGCTCTCGTATTCAAAATGGCTGCCTCTATATGGGGAAGATCCCCCTTTTATGTGACTATATCTAAGTCCAACAGAATACTTTGATTTCATGATGGAAGTGAAAAGGCTTGGAAAACAATGTATTTTTGAATGGGGATCTTCAATTTCAGTAATTAACAGGTAAAAATCTTACACACTGTCCCTTTAATGTCACCACTCAAATGTCACCATTTGAGCTTTATTACGTCACACATTGTGTTTTTACCTATTTGTATTATGTAAAAGTTTACTGTACTTTTGCTACCGGTATATGTGATGGTTTAGTCATTGTGTTTGTCTTGTCTTGTACTTCTGCTAGGGGTGTATGTGATGTTTAGTCTTGGTGTTTATTGTCTTGTTTATTAGATGTTTTATGTTGCCTGTGGGCCTAGGGAGCGCTGCAATTTCAAATCCTGTGTGTGCAACCTGTACATATGGTTTTTGGACAATAAAGCTAACTTTGAACTTTGAGCAAAGTGTGACTACATGAATGGATAACGTGTAAATTAGTGACATGACTTAATGTACTGAAAAAGTGCTTCATAAGATCAATGTGTTTTATTATTTCTAAACAATAATAATGTAAAGCTGTTAGCAAAAGCACAGTCTTTATGAGGCATTCATCCATTTTCTTCCTGCTTTATCTGGGGCAGGGTGGAGGCAGCAGTCTAAGCAGGCTTCCCAGTCCTGTATGCACTAATCAGTTACAGTAGGTACATAGAACTAGGCAGTGGTTAATGTCACCTTATAAAACAATGCATTGTCACATACGTAGTCGATTCTTGGGTTTGAGCTTCCTGTTTACAGATGTAATTTTCAGTGCTTTTCCATTCAAAAGCTATATTTTGTTTTTAATTATTTATTACGATGGCAACGGTGCTAGATTTTCATAAGTCTGAAAAACATGGATATAAGAATATGAGGGCCCTAGTCATCTTCACAAATATAATATTATATTTACCCATGCCCCTAAAACATCTCTCTACACCTCTACATAAGTCTGTGGATTAATATGAAATTTATAAATGACAAAGCACGAGAGTAGTTGGTGTGAGATCTTGTCTTTTTCATTGTGGAGAGGGAAGTGGGGGGACTTCCATTACTGGCAGTGATGATGGCGACAGGGCCTTACTGGCAGCGTCTCCTCTGTGAGACAGTGAGAGAGGGATTTGACAAAGAAACGAACAGATGAAAGAAGGACAGAGTCAGAGTGAGAGAGCTGCACCTGACCACTTAAAAAGACTTGAGGTTCACACATTCTCCCTCTCCTTTTGCACATATTCCATGCATGGCTTTGTCTATTTGATGTGATTTTCTTTGTGTTCAAAAGACAAAAAGAGACAAATATGAAGGGGAAGTACAAATAATGACTTAAGTGAAACTTTTAAATAAAGACCTCTGTACTTTCTGACAAGCTTGATTAATTCACACGAAAAAATACTTGCACACATGAGCTTAAAATACCCAAACCAATCTGGCACCAAACAGGAATTATAATCAAAATGCAATCTGAATAACACTGATAAAGATTATGTAGTTGTATCTCCATTAATATTTTGTTTTTATATTGTTTTTTCAGCCCAGATTGAAGTTATCCCTTGTAAGATCTGTGGGGATAAGTCATCAGGCGTTCATTATGGAGTCATCACGTGTGAAGGCTGCAAGGTGAGACAGAGAACATTACCATTTTAAACAATTCATTTATACAGATAAATGGTACACTACAAATGACAATCACAGTATCAGTATCACTCTTGATGGGTTTCCTGTTATAGGGGCCATTTTGTGGACTTTTCACCTTTCAAGATTTAATATTTATGTTTAAATGAAAACACTCCTACCCTAATCTTTCATCAGTCTGACACCTACGGATAGTGAAAGTAGACACTGTTATTGGCAGTCAACTATGCAAGAAGCCACAAGGAATATAGAAATTTAAACATTTGTGCATTTGTGATTGTGATCCAGCTTGCTAGTGCTACAAGTATATAGGCTAATAATGAGGCTGTTTAGTGTCACCGTTCCAACCATTCTAACACTATAAATGAACAAACCAAAAAAATATGGACATTATCATAAATAAGGCTCATGACACACAATTCTGACTCCATTGCTCTTGTAAATTTGGGTCTGTAATATAATATAGATAAATACCTGTTTGTTCTTCAGGGTTTCTTCCGGAGGAGCCAGCTGCCGTCAGTGTCATATTCATGCTCGCGTCAGAGTAACTGTTTGATCGACCGTGCCAGTCGTAATCGCTGCCAGCACTGTCGCCTGAAGAAGTGCCTTGCCCAGGGCATGAGCAGAGACGGTGAGCTACGCTACAAACTAAAGATTTACTAGTATTGTTTTAGACTTGGGACAAATTTTGCTGATCTACAAGGGAATGGAAATTACTTGGACACAGTAGCTCAAAACAAGTAGAAAGCAATCTCCAAAGAGTAGTCTGCAGTCTGTGATCCGTATGGCCTTTTTCCTTCTTGTTTAAGCGTTTGATTTTCGAGAAAAAGGTTGAGTGAGTGTGACAAACTGAAAATGGTTGCTAGGTTGTAATTTTAATGGGAGAGACAAGTCTACACATCTGTTGTAGTTCTACATAGGTAAGCTTTTAATATTCAGATTGTATTTAAACAAGGTCCAGACTGGGGTGTAAGCTGAGTAAAAGAGCTTTGGACTGATCAGTTATTTCTGCAAAGATTCAAGATTCAAGATTCTTTATTGTTTTGACGGATTCCCAGCTATAGAAGAATAAAAATAAAACAGAAGCATAAAGATAAAAAGCATCATACATCGATAAAAAGCATCATTAATAGATAAAAAGCATCATAAATAGAGTTCCAGTAGTGTAAAGTGAAGATAGGTGCTTGAATGGATGGATAGATAGATTGACAAAAAAAAAAAACAGATTCATAAATAGACTGATGCGTTGCCCCCTTTTGTTCTCAGCGGTGAAGTTTGGGCGCATGTCTAAGCGTCAGCGGGACTCTCTCATAGCTGAGGTGGAGAGACACAGGCAGCAGCAGCAGCAGCAGCTCCAGGGTCAGGCTCAGGCCGCTCTGTCATACCCCTCCAAACCACTAGAGGAGCGCTCATCACAGCACATACAACCCATGGCCTCCATCTATCCCTTCAATGGAGACTACCCTGCGGACATACACCCCTACCTCATGTGCTCCTCCTCCGAGCCCACCATGATCTATAGAGGGTCCCAGGGCAGCACACACCTGGACTCCAGGGGTGAGACCGCTGTTCACTATGACACAAAAATTATGTCTTTCTATGTTACCATTCATTGTTATCATTCTTCACACTCTTAGTATACACAAACACATATTTATAAAACTCTTTCCCCTTCTTACATAGCCTTCCGACTCAGTTTGTCAAATATTTCTCTGTATTCTCTCTGTACTCTTGCCGCATCCCCCCTCTCCCGTAATGTATTCCAAACAAAAAGGTACCTCATGTAAAAACCGTTCCACTGTATTGTCGTATGTGTATGTGATTGATTGTATCTGCATTTTCTATTCTGTTCATGTTCTGCTATCGCTGATGAGAGAGGTGGGATGTTAGCGCACCATGTCGACTGCTTTAAGGCAGGGCTCTCAAGTTTTGAGCGGGGTCGTGCGTGAGATTGCGTAAAAATGAGATTGCGTAATTTGCACTTGAATTGCGTAACTAAATTTCAGCGTGAGAAATACCATGTGTGGCGTGTGAGCGTGTGAACACGTCGAATTGCGTGTGTCAGTCTCTCAAAGCATGAGACTTGAGAGCCCTGTTTAAGGTCTGTCTTTGTCCTGACAGGGGGAAGATGTGACCCGTCCATTTCCAATCTCACCTCGTCGTATAACAATGACAAATAAAGCTTCCATTCCATAGTAGCTTCATATTGTCTGAAAGAGCTATTTAAACTATTTTGACTTGCTTCTTCTTCTGTAAGTTCATGCCTCTCTGTGATTGTTAAATCCATCTGTCATTCGCTGGTAACAGATGCTGACCAGTTGAAGAGATGGATGAGAAAACTTTATAGTATGTACCTGTGTTTAAGCATAGAGCTGTTGTAAACTGAAACACCGCAATTTCCCCAAAATTATCTGATTGTCAAAGGGACATATCATTATTCCAATGCTTTTATTTTTCTCATTTCTAATATTTCACTTTGTTGTTTTACACAAACCCACTCTTTTCTACCTTTATCCTTGACAGGTTTTGAGTCCAGACAGAGCTCCTATGACCTGATGACCATCTCTCCCTTCAGTCCTCTGGATGAGACCTACAGCCTCTATCCACACTCTCTGAGAAACATTGGTAAACTCAATAAAAATCATAGTAGCAAAGACAAATACATTTACAGTATATAGGCTGCTATTGAGTTATCTATTTTAACATGGATTTTCCATCTAGATACGAAAGGAGCGCATATTTACGTTTTAGCTGGAGGGTTCGAAATGTTTTACTCTCCAGGGAGTTACTTTGCCTTTAGTCACTTAGTTGATTAATCAGTCGTTGCTGTTGGTTTCATAATGATTTATATGGACCACATCAGGCATGGAGTGATTTAGCTGGAGTTTTGAGAACAAATCATGAGTTTATTCTTCTTTTTCATTAATTCCCTTAAGTGTCTGGATGCTTTATATTTTTATGAGTCGATGTCAAGCCACACTCTTCTTTAGTTAACTTTTGGCAAAGAATTTCTTTAGTCAACTACAGCCCAAGAATGTTCAAAAGATTGGCATAAAATTGTGCAGTCTCCATGGAGACAAGCAAGTGAGACTACTAAACCAAGTATATTTATATTAGATAGATCAGTTCATGCCATAGTCTGGAATATTCCAGACAAAGCAATAACATTTCCATGAGACAATGGCAGGTAATAGACCCTTCACCTGAAAACCTACATAATGCGCCTTTAACTAAGAATGTACAGTACAATCCAAGTGTTTCGTGTAACGTGAAATGAGGCCGTTGCCATAGCAATAAACAAACATTGCTCAATTTCTTTGAATGGTCCTCAAAATGGTGTACATAACAGGAAAGTCATATGATGCATCACACCATCACAAAACATGAAATAGCCAAACAATTCAACAGTAAAAAAAAAAAAAAAAGCAGATGCACTTCCCCTATCGCTTAAGTTTTTTAAAATTTAATTTGTTTTTATTTTTCAGATGAGCTGTGTGTGAATGTTGTGCGTTCCCACCGTGAAACAAGCCAGTACAGAGTGGAGGAGTTGCATGCGCTGCGCTGGAAGTTGTTCAGCAAAGAGGAGATCCAGGCCTTTCAGAGCAAAGTACGTATCCCCTTTATCTACTGCTGCCCAGCAAGTGTAGGCAGTGTGCCCTATCACACGAAACAATCAAAACATGCCATTTAAGAAGTGCCTGGCTGGTGTTGTCCGATGAGTCAGATTGAGAACTGAGATCTCTTGTGGTGTACCCTTCCCCTACTCTTCCCTTTATCTTATGCATTTGGATCAGCAGAAGATGTCATATTTAGCAATGAGTGTTATATAAGAGATACATAAACAAATAATTATTACAAATCCTCAAGCACCAATATAAAAGAGCAAAACAAGAAATAAATAAAGACAATTGTAAGTACAGCAGTGTGCAAGTTGGTCCTGTCAGTGGTAATGACAAAATAGATGAATTCCATGTATACAATTTATCAAGTGCATATACAGTCATTGTTTGTGTCTGTACAAAAACAGTTTGTGTGCCCAAAGCTGCTAAAATAAGCATGTACATGTGAAACTATTACATTTGGTTGATTATTTCTATAATAGTATGTAAAATTGTCAAATAATTTTATATCATAAAAACAAAGGTGAGATCCACCTCTGCTTAAAACTCAATTTCAAATTCTCATATTTTTTATAAACCAAATGCTTAAAAGTCAATATTGTGACTAAGGGATGGGATGAGACACAATTCCAACGAGAATGAGACAAGGTCAGACTAATAAATAAATTGTGCAATCCAATATACAATTTTGGCCAATTTGAATTTTCAGTTTTTATATTTTTTGTTGTCATTATATATATAAAACACAGTGGTGTTTTGGAACTACAGCTTCTCAAGGAGTAACTCGTGTTTAACTCTTTTTTTTTGTCCAATCCAAATGTAAACACATGGACTGACTGTATGTATATATATCCCTGTGTGTAGACAGTAGATGAAATGTGGCAGCACTGTGCGATCAGACTGACAGATGCAGTGCAGTACGTGGTGGAGTTTGCCAAACGCATCCCTGGTTTCCGTATCCTCAGCCAGAACGACCAGATTGCTCTCCTGAAGGCTGGTAAGAAAGTGCTATTACACTGATCTACAAGCAAAATGCTTCCGGAACAAAAGTAGTGAAATTTTTCTTGGTTTAGGTCACTAATAAAGAAAAAGTAAGTCAGAAGTGCTGATTGGCTATAGTTTCCAAGATATAGTAAATAGGAAAATAGGTCAAAATAGGAAATTTATGCAAAATAAGGCAAAACCGGTAGTTTATCAGAAGGTACAGTGTGTCTACAAGCAACCAGTTCTATCTGAAAGCCTGTCTGCACATTCCAATACATTCATTTTAATATGTCTAGAGTTTTAACATATACCAATATATATATAATACTGTATATATATTATTATATCATATATATACATATCTTGAATACATTACCTAACCAGCACAGTTATCAATTGATTTTCAGTTCATCTTATCAATATAAATTAGATTTAGCCACATTTATCTCAGAAGCAGAGTCCAAAAATTTGTAGACCAGTGTTATCTATCTTTTCTTTTCTGGGATAACCACGTATCTTCCTAGACTAGTTCTCAATCTAGAAACTTCAATGTTGATGTTGGCCTACATTTTATAGCCTATTTTGATGCTTGCTGTTGGGTAGAGCTCATCAGTACTGTTCAAATTGTCTACCAAGATGAATCTTAAAACTAACAGTGGTCAGTATGTATTGCAGAAAATGTTCTTACAGCTTAGATCGCAGTTTTTACTTTATTTTGCCACAGGTAATTCAAAAATCTGTTTCTGAGAGTTCATACTTATTTATTTGTTGTGATTGGATCAATTTACCTGTCACTTGACCAATAGGAGGAGTGGGTGGGGAAAAGGCCAGGCCTGGTTAGTCCTTAGATGGGAGACCACAGGGAATACAAGGTGATGCAGTGGGGCAGCAGCGTCTCTAGTGGATGCTGTTAGTGTGTCCATAGGCAGGACACTTCACTCACTTTGCCTAGTATGAATATAGTGTGTGCATTTCTACCCTGGGGTAGCTGTGGCTACAATGACGCTTACCACCATCAAGTGTGGAGTGACGGAATTATTATTATTATTAATGAATACACTATCTTTATGTTTCTCAGGCTCTATGGAGGTTGTTCTTGTGCGCATGAGTCGCTTCTTTAACACAGACAACAACACGGTCTACTTTGATGGAAAATATGCAGGAACTGAAGTCTTCAAGTCTCTGGGTGGGTCTCTCTTTAGTCTTATGACAATTTGAATTACAAAATCATGTCACAACTGTTGACTGCCTGAATGTAAACTTTCTGGTGGAGGGCTCGCCATCAGCTTGTTTCCATGAAGATGTTCTTGCTTTATCTCCATGGAGAGGTCTGTGGAGAGGCAAGCCTGCTCACATAAAGAATGCATGTTTTTCAATGTATTTTAGAGCAATACAAACCTACAGTATGTAACTGAATAAATGCAAGACTAATTCACACTCAAAAGCAAAGCAATAACATCTCCATATAACCCCATAATCCCACCAAAAGTTGCCCAGTGCACCTTTAAAATTATAATCAATTAAAATCATACATTAATCATGCGTCTATGTAATAAATACATAAAAATCTGTATTCACAATGAATCGACTGCCCTATCTACAAATTAAATCTTCTGATAAATATTAGATTAGATATTATTAATGGCCCCTTTTGTTTTATGACATAATAATAATAATAATTTTGAAGAACTGTTTAGTCTAACCCTAACTCGTATTGGTTGCTTTTAAAGGTTTACAAGTACCGTATTTTCCGCACTATAAGGCGCACCTAAAAGCCTTAAATTTTCCCAAAAGCCGACAGTGCGCCTTATAATCCGATGCGCCTTATATATGGATCAATATTGGTTAATCATGGCTACCATAGTCAGCCACTACTGTAGCTTCTATTCTATGCGCCTTATAATGCGGTGTGCCTTATATATGAAAACAGTTTTAAAATAGGCCATTCATTGAAGGTGCGCCTTATAATCCGATGCACCTTATAGTGCGGAAAATACGGTATATTCTCACATTTATTGTCATGATTGTACCTAATAAGCATGTTACATAATGCACAGGTCTGATACAGGCTTGTAATGGTACTGTATTGTATTCTAATGTGTGTGTTGTTGCAGCCTGCGGTGACCTGATCTCGGCCGTGTTTGAGTTTGCTCAGAGTTTGTGCACTCTGAAACTCACAGAGCAGCAGATCGCTCTGTTCAGCACTTTGGTTCTCATCAATGCAGGTATGGCATTATCACAGTCACTATCAATGTTAGCCGACCATGATATGAAAACTAGGGACAAAACAAAAATGTAAATTCCAATTGTGGTTTTATTTCACAGCCTTGTTCAGTGTTGATTTCAAGTCATTTCAAATGTATCTTAGACTTGAATTGATAGTAGATTTAAATGTGATGTAGCTTTTCATTTGCCTATTAAAGGTCCTCTATTACATGAAAATGACTCTCGTGAGCTTTAAGCCATGTCGTTACCTCATCATAAACATACCTGGAGTTGTGTTTTGTTTCATTCACACATGTGTGAGTTTTCTGCGTTATTATGCTGTCTACATCTCCAAAGCTTCCACCTTGTGATGTCATGTAGTGATAGTTTACAAGTTAACAGCTGCCTTTACCTTAAGTTCAGTAGAGGTTGGCAATTCCAGAACTGAAATCATCCAAATAATTCTAGGTGTATGGAGTTTATAGAGTATGGAGTTTAAAAACACAGTGGAGGACTTCTTGTATTACCACATGACGTCATATGTGGAACATTGTGAGTGTTTTCAGAGAATCTGCAGTTTGTGTGTTAAACATGTGTGAATGAAACAAAACACAACTCCAGGTATGTCTGTGATCAGGAAACAACAGATATATTTATAAGATAAATCAGAAAATTGCGTAATATGGACCCTTTAAATAAAAATAAATAAATAAATGAAAGTAAATTACATTTACTTAGATTGTTGATTAATTATTGTTAATTAATCTTCATTATCATTACTATGATTTTGGTAAAGGTAACTGCTTATCGCTCATGTTTTACACATACAGTATGCACTGTATTTGTTACAACAACGCTCTCTAGTGGCTTAATGCAGAACTTATCTTAAATGCGTGTCTGAAATCAGCTTTTGCTAATATACAATTAATAGCCTACAGATTAAGGTCTAAAGATAAAATATAATCTTTTAAGCTTTATTTATGTATGTATTTATTTAATATTATTTTGAGCTTATCTGTTGCACTACTCTATCTTACCTGGTGTGTGCAGACCGGCCGTGTTTAGAGGACAGAGCCAGAGTGCTGCGGGTGCAGAGAGGCATCGAACTGGGACTGTCTCATATTTTACAGCAAGATAACCAGGAGAGTCTAATGCAGAAGGTACATCCCACAGCGCTGCACATCTGCCTGAACATTAAACCTCATATATTTGGTATAGGCCTATAAAGCCCTGGCTGTTTCCAAACTGTTTTTGATGGTCAAATCAATGCAAAAATGCAAGTTCTGTACAATCAAAGACAAATTTGCTATTGATCTTTTATGTCTTAAATGTGCACTATGTAAATTTCTATTTGTCTCCATGGAGATGTATTATTGTATGTATTGATTATTCCACAGTATAGCATTAGTGTATTGCATTGATTCCATATAATTCTTGGAGATAGAAAAGTGTAATGTTGTTCTGTGGAATATTTCTTGCTAAGGAATAACATCACAATGAAGACAAGGCCATTGTGTAGCTTTAAACTGGCAATGACTCTCTAGTTAAAGAGACCATCTTTAACTTTCTGTTCCTTTTGCAGTTGTACCAGAGGATGGCACTGCTGCGTTCCCTCTGCAGCCTGCACACAGAGAAGCTGCGCTGGTTCAGTCAGCGTCACCCGCACACGGTGCACTCCCTGTTCCCTCCACTGTACCGGGAACTCTTCACCTCCGACACTGAGCAGCAACAACCAAACTCTCTCTAGAAACAGAAGCAGAGAAGAAATTTATTTTTCTAAACATAAAACAGAGAAATTCACCCACAGATTCTATTTTCTTATCAGTAGTTTTAGGGTAGATATTTTTATGAATTTATATAGACTTATATAGCCCAGCTGTTATAGGCCCTCAAGATATACAAGATATACAGATATGCATAAAAAGCAAACTGGATACCTCTCACATTTGAGAAAGTTGCAGCTCATATAATTATCCTCTACATTGCTTTGTTTCAGCTGACGACAACATTTTATGATCTTATAATATTGATAAATGGGGGCATGTGTGATGATGCTATTGCCCCCAGATTGGGGGCAAGAGGCAGTTTTCCTTAGCGAAATACCTCAAGAAATACCCAAGAGGAAAACACACAAATGTTGAACCTGTTCATTAAGCTATATTAATGACATCATTTTATCACAAAAACCTGAAGATGAATAATAGTCTATAGAATAATCATAGTCTATAGAGTATACTATAATCTATAATCTATCTATATACTATAATCTGAAAGCCACTTCTAGGCCTATTTATATTGTACACAGGAGCTCAGCCTGCTTCTGTTTTTTCCTTGATAAGATGTCATATCTTTGCTGTGGTTTTGTGTTAACACATGTGTTATGTGCTGTTATCGTGGTTTCCTCGTCTGATTCTGACATTTAGATACCAGGCATGTCTCTTCCCTCAATGTCATCACTGCAGCCTCCTGTTATGTAAAATATGTCAAGGTATCTAGGACAAATTCAATAATATGTGAACTTCTCAAATAATTATTTTGCTTGCTTTTATTTTTAAGATTTTTTTTTGTTGTTATTGACAGAAGTCTTAAAGATTGAAATAAATGTTATAGCATTAATTGCATTTTGTAGAGACAAGTATGATATAAAATAAAATAAAACATGATGACAAAGACATTTTTACAACTCTCCTAAGTATTATTTAGCCTCTATATGTACTGTATTCATATATTTTTCTGTGGACTATAAAATACATTGTCAGCAATTAGGAAGGAGGATATGTTAGTCATTGGTTGGGGGAAACAGTTGATGTTAGTGAGTCAGAAGCACTAGCAAAAGCAAATGCCAACTCATGACATTTTAACATGTAACTTTTCTGGTTGAGGCTTCACAGCCTGCTTGTCTCCATAGAGATGTTATTGCTTTGCTTCAAATATTAAACAGTATGGCATAAAAATATCTCTCCATAGAGAGGCCACCAGGCCAAGTTGCAAGGAAGATCTACAGAGAGGCGATGCATGTTTTTCAGTGTTTTTCACCTGCTGAAAAAGTGTAAATCAGATAAGTTTAATGTCATACTGTGGAACATTTGTGGCATAGCAATCTCCATGAAGACACACAAGTAGGCCTACAGAATCCTCACATCAGAAAAGTTTCAGTGTTAAAAATATAAATTAATGCAAGTCGAAAGATATGAATAGATGATGAATATAGATTATGTTGACATTACCTCAGATTTCAAATATCACTATCTGACAAAGTTGGGGATGATTAAGAAAGTTTACCAAGATCATCAAGATCAAGATCATACATTAATCATGCGTCTAGGTGACCCTCGGGTCATTTTCTGTTTGATTTTAAGCATCTGTGTTGATATAAACGTAGATAGATGAGATAAAGAAAGAAGAGGCAAGAATTGGACTGCATTTTCAATCATACGCTTGGGCTTTGTAGTCCATGATGGCACGAGAAGGCAAAAATAACAACTGCAGCTGCCTTGATCTCATGATATTTTGCCGCGTTTGTAATGATTATATGTTAGTTAGAAATATAGGCAGTCATTTGAAAGCATAGACTGTATAAAGAACGTTTTATATACTATGTGAAATGGAGAATCTGAACGGAGCAGCAGAGTGAGAGTGGCTAGAGAAGAGCCCATCTGTGACCTCTGTTTATGAAGGAACAACAGCCTCAGTGGAATAATCAGACTATTATTACACGTGTGGATGTTACTGTAGGACTATTACACGTGTGTGTTAGTGTAGGACTATTACACACGTGTGGAGGAACAAGTGTCTGCTCTGGACTACTTTGCTTCAGGAAAATACAGAACATTTCTTCAGACATGGTTTTGATTTGCATCTGTGAGAGGTGAGTGTGAGCGCTCTGTTCTAACGCAGGGCTGTTTATAAGGGCACGTCTGTGACACAGGAGGCTCTGTTATAAGTGAGATCTGAGGAAGAGAAGCCAAGAAGCTTTGTCTTTATCCTCGATAAACACTCCACTACCCAGTCCTCAAGCCAAAGACACTGGCGTGATGAAGATGAGGATGAAGACCAGTCCTCAAATGTTGATGTAGGCTTGTGGTCTAAGCAATCGACAGAATCTTACTGCTTACCATAAAGAGGGTTCAAATTGAGCCTGGGAGGTCATGAGATTATTCAAATACACATGGATGAAATATGTATATGATATGATAGTATTTAATGCTCAAGAATGGTCAGGAAATTTAGGCCACTTTTTGGTAAATCACCTGGGACAATAATTTTAGGTAATGTTTGGCACTGAATTATGTTATTATAGGTACTACGGACGATTGCTTATATTGTGGGAAAATAAAATACATTTTTTTGTCCCACAGCTTTTGAAACATCACCTGGCAGCAAACATTTTGGAGAGATTTTTAAGAAATTTATATTTTTGTAATTTAATTTTACAAACATGTGAAACAGCAAGTGAGCCCCTAAAAGTGCATTATTTGCACACAGCTCCTTTTGAATGGGGCAGTACAGATTGCTAAGCCTCTTCTGGTGTTCTGTCCTCCACAGTACACAACTGCACTGACCAAAACCAGAGCTCAGAGCTCCTGTGCTCCAGCGCTAGGACATGTCATTTAATATATTAACAATAAATGTACAATAAATCTATTTAATCATTTAGAGCCATCAAAATATAAGCTAAAACCATATCTGATCGTGGCCCATTTTACCTGAAGACCCTAAATTAAGCCACCATTCTTTTTTTTAAACAGTAGATTAGATAGACTTTACATATAATTTATGTAGTTGTAAATATTTTTTTTATTTAGTGATGAACCTTAAAGTTTTCACATTAAACATTCATGCCAGTGCACAATGTCACTGTTCTGCTGTCCAGGCTGAATCTGAAGTGTGGCTCCTCCAACAATAACCACCACACACCAATCAAATGTTCTGTTTTTTTGTGAAATAATTTTTTTTGTAAACTTATATAATAATATTGTTTGTGTGTACACTTGTTTGCTTGATTACTGTATTACTGTTATTCCACGTATTTGCAAAGATTCCATTCAACTTAAATTATTACCTGAATCTATAGGCCTACATTTTCCTGTTAATAATTAAATTAAAGATTTTTTATTATTATTTTACCAGGCAAAGCCTTAAAACATATTGATGCATGCATTGTTGTCAAAAGTGTATAATGAAATTAAATAAACATTTCATTTGTTCTTGAGAAACTTGACTTGTTTCTGAATTTTACAAAATCACAAAGAAAAGTGTAACTGTTGTTTCATGAGGTGGTGCCTCATCACACAACAAGCCACAAACTTTGCCTTTTTCCATGAGTAAGAGTCTAGAGTAGCAGGATTACATGGGATGATGGAGTCCAAGGCTGCATTCCCACACGAGCACTAAAAATTGGGACTCAACTCAGATCTAAATGAGGACTAGACTAGGACAAACCCAGGCTCAAACTGGGTCCAACCCAATAAAAGTGTAAGCACAATGTTGGTGGTGGCTCTTTGGATGGTATTGTCTACAGTTTCCAGAATGCTGTGAAGAATGGAGGGAGTGGAGGTCACAGGTGACACACAGGAATCTTTAAAGCCAATGTAACATGGGGCCCTCTGCTCTGTACAGCTCTGAAAATATGACCAGGCTAATGGAAACCAAACAATATACACTACGTATACAAGAGTTCATTTGATTTTGAGCCTAGCTTATGGGAATTTAATTTTTTGCAGATTTCCAGTTTGCCTACTACTATTTCTGAATAGCTATACCCTATTATGCTGTAGGTCAAGCCTCAACAGCCTACCCCATTACTTGAAGTTGGGTAATTTAATTTTGATATGTGAGGTCTACATCTTACTATTGTTAGGATTTGGAGTTGAAAGTTAGACCTATCTGTCCTATATGCAGCTCTACTGAGTTCACTTTAAGTTCACCTTAAGTTCATTTTGACCATTATTACCATAAATTCTGACTGAACTGATCTGATCATGTTCCCATAGAATTACGCACGAATGAGTCATGGTAGAAAAGCGCTGCCCTCCTCCCTGTTAGTTTCACTCAAAAACTCCACAACAGCCATAAACACACCGCGAGCTTTGGACCAATAAGAGCCCGGGGGAGCGCCTAAGTACGCCCCCTTCAGTGTGCCCTGAACTCCCGTGTGGGACCTCCGGAGAACAGCGGGACCACAGCGCAGACCAACCCCACCATGACTGCTCCGAGCTGGGCTTTGCTTTGCACCGCCGCGTTGGCTCTGGTTCTCCTCGGCTCAGCATCCAGCGGTAAATACATTTTCCTTCATGTGTTTTGATCAACAATTGTTTGGCCAGAAAAAGTTTTATTTGGCATGGAACCAGACCTATAGCCTACTTTTGCAGATTCACTTTTTGATAGTCTCCAGCTGCGACATAAGCTGCATTTACTGTTAATAAAGATAACTAATTGCATTGCCTATTATTATTTCTATTATTACATCTGTGTAGCCCGTCAGTCGTACAGAAAAAATATATTCTGTCAGCTTTAAGTGACAGAATTAACATTTGTTTTTCTAATTATATTAAAAGTGAGTGAGTTTGTCCTTGTCAGTGCATTTGTAATCCTTTTAGAAAGCAACGTAGCTATTCATTCCATTTGTGCCATAGGTGTACTGAGGATACTTGTTTTTGTTAATAGAAGCTATTCTTAGTTACACAAAAAAAGAAACTGCATGCAAAGAAATTGGAAGAGATTATTTTGGAATTATGCCTATTTATGAACGAAATGAATGATATTGTCTATTCACTGGTCTACAAGCAAAATGCTTCCGGAACAAAAGTAGTGAAATTTTTCTTGGTTTAGGTCACTAATTTAAAAAAAGTAAGTCTGAAGTGCTGATTGGCTATAGTTTCCAAGATATAGTATTGGGTCAAAATAGGAAATTTATGCAAAATAAGGCAAAACCGGTAGTTTATCAGAAGGTACAGTGTGTCTACAAGCAACCAGTTAGTTCTATCTGAAAGCCTGTCTGCACATTCCAATACATTCATTTTAATATGTCTAGAGTTTTAACATATATCAATATAGATAATATATATTTTATTATTATGTCATTACATATCTTGAATACATTAGCTAACCAGCACAGTTATCAATTGATTTTCAGTTCATCTTATCAATATAAATCAGATTTAGCCACTTTTATCTCAGAAGCAAATTGAGTGCAAAAATGTGTAGACCAGTCGGAAAGTAGTTAAAAAGAGGATATTATTCCCAGATATGCACTTGTAGCCTATTGTATAATTATAAAACCTGTATAGCAATGCATTCTTTCCATTTGTGCCACGGGCCTGCTTTAACCTGTTGGCATAGTTAATACTTATGTTTATAAAAACAAACTGCATGTGAAAAGACTGGTGGGTGTTGTTTTTGTTGGAGATCACTGTAAACTCTTTTTGTCTATTTAATGGGTTTCTGATTTGTGAGGCTGAAACAGTAGACTGTTATGTAATGCTTTCTCCTGTCTCTTTTCCAGATGATTCTTTTATAGAGCAGCGTGAAGTCTCAGAATTCAGAGGTGCCTGCCAAATACATATGCTCACAAGTTTGATGCGCTTAAAATACCATATTACTGTTTCCATAACTTTATACTACATTTTAGTAGTCAACTAGTCAACCATACATGTTTGAATAGGACACTACTTAAATTATTATTTCTAATATGTTAACATATATTTTTAAGCCAATAAAATTTGAAATATAGTGACTCAAGGCTTCTTTATAGAGAATATTTATTGTTTATTGTTTTATTATTGTTGAAAATCAGAAATTGTTTATTCTTTTTTGACATTTTGATTTAACATTAAAAAAATGAGCCATGTTATAATGTTGTTAACTCATCAACTCATCAAAAACATATCTCGAGTGGTGTTTTGTTTCATTCACGCATGGGTATTATTAGTCTGTCTACATCTCCATTGCTCAAAATGCTCTTTAGCACCGTGTGATGTCATGAAGTGGTACGTTTAAGTTAACAGCTTCCTTTTAGCTTTTCTTCAAAGATTGTCGATTCCAGGGCTGAAATCGTCCAAATGATTCTTGCGAAGATGTATGGAGTTTAAAAATACAATGGAGCACTTCCTGTATTACCGCATGACATCACAAGGTGGAACAGTGTTTTCCATTTGAGAAAAGTGCAGCCTAAATATGCAGGATTTATGTGAATGAAACAAAACATAACTCCAGGTATGTTTTTAATGAGGAAGCAACATTATAACATAGATCAGAAAATAGTGTAATTTGGACCTTTTAATAATGTCACTGTTTTGTATTTATTTATATATATTTATAATTTATAAGGTTGTTTTTATAGTGTACTAGCCACAATTCGTTGATTAATCGATACAGCCCTGCTATCACTGCTCTATGCAATCCACTCATTACACAATTACTGATTGTGATTTTATTTGTTATTATTATATGTGATTAATTAATTTGTTGAAATCTTTTAGAAATAGTGCCTCCAGAATCAGACTTGCTGCAGAGGGAGCTGGATCTGTCAGAGATCTTGGGTGATTTCAAAGGTATCAAATTATCAAAATGAGGACATTTTACAATTCTTCTCACTTCTCAATGTTCTGAACTGGTTATAAAATAGATTAATAATAGCAAAAATAACAAGTTTTCTCTTTGTACTCCTGATAACAGTTAGTCAATAATGTCATTTATTGTCAATAATCTCTCATACATTATCTGATTTGTCTAATTCACTAGTATCTTCAAACTCATTTGGGTGTCAATCTATGGGTTTCAGAATGATGAAAAATTGAGCAATTTCCATAGCAATTAACAATTCAAAACAAATAATTATATTTTTGAACCATCCTCAAAATAGTACCACATAACTGGAGCCTATGAAAGCTGAAAACATAATTATACTGAGAAAAGGTGAATTAAAACTCATTTGGAATTTTTTTCTCCTTTTGCCAGAACAATCCAACGTTGCATTTTCTCCCAGAGCAAGTGAGTATCTTCCCTTTCCATTTTTTCATTTACAATTATCTTGGCAACTTCAAGATTCAGAATCATTGATTAATTTGGTTTAAGATTCATTGTCAGTGTTGGACAAATATCAGGTGTGTTGAACTAACAAACTTAATGCACCATTTTAGTATACAAGCAAAAAAAAGGTGTAGCCTACACTTTTTTTGGTACCAGACCTAGGCCTATCACGATAATTACTATATCGACTTATTGTTTAACATATGAAAGCTAGAAAAATATTTTTTGTTACTGTTACTGTTTCTTTGTACTGCTGGGGACATTTTTTTTTATTTTTATTTTTTTAGCTATGTAAGATGTAGGCCATAAAAGTTTGAATTAATAACTAATTACAGATGCATTACACATGCAAACTAAGTAGTAAAATGTTTTGTTTTGCTGTTTATTTACTGTAGCTCATGATTTTTTTTTTTTTTTTTTTACAATATTGTATAGCATAGTTTTTGTGGTTTAAATCTCCTCTGTGTTTTTTTTTTAAAATATCAGTGGCAATTAGTTTCAATATTATCGTTTATCATCTATATTCAAAATTTGTTCAGGGTATTGCATCAGTAGTTTTTTTTTATGACAGATGAGATGCTACCACTAAAGCCTATAGCAGCTAAAAACTGTAAGAAAAAGGGGGAAATTGGAAGCAGAACTTAGAGCCCGCAACAAGTTAGTACAAATATTATAAAAGCCACTTTTAATCAGTCTTAGGTATATCATCATTTATATAGTTATTGCAAGATAAAACATTTTGACAGTATCGCCTAGCCTTTTCACTAAATGCTGCATACAGAACAGAAATATCTCAGGGGTATGAATTTTGTACATTCACATCTTTTTATTTTGATCATTTTGTTCAGGTGCCCCTTTCATACCTCCATTCATTCAGTACCCAGTTCAGTTCCCTCTTGCTCGCCCCACTTCTCAAAACATACAGTCCATCTGTCTCCATGGAGATCGTCGCCCACGATACCCCAAATCCTACTTCCCTAGTTCTGGTTTCGGGCTGTACAAGCGAAAGGGTGATGCGGTGAACACTCTGGAGGCCTGGTTTGGTACGTGCTGTGGACAGGATCAGAGAGAGGAAGTGCGCCTCTGTTGCGCCACACAAGCTGTAAGTGAAACTGTTGTCATAACAACTTCAGCAAAGTTATATTGTTTAAAACTGTGCTTTAAAATGAGTGTTTAATATTGCATTGACTGGAAGAGGGATTGTATTACAGAACACATATAGTGCTTGAGCCTCTCATATAGTTATAATATGACACATGTGGATCATTATGGTGGTGAAAATGGGGGCTATTATTGGCCATATGTCATCTATGAATCCTCACACATGGTTGAATCACTCCAAATACATCTTTGAGAAGGTAAATGAAAAGGGAAAATTACTGTAGCATGCTTGAAAGTTTTGAAAAGTTGATTTTGCATAATGGATCTTCTTTAATGTACTGTACATATTGGTATGTACACCATTGTTTCACCTGTAACGTATCAGCGCTGTGAACTGAATGAATGGCACTATGATTTTAAACCTTTACAGATTCTAATAGTGTGGATTTAGTGTAATAAATAATGCTTTAACAACATTTAATCCAGACATAACCTGCATGATGTGTTTAAGTCTCTTTATAAAGCCATGCAATATAAAAGAACATGTGCCGTATCCTCATGCCTCTGCACTCATCTCTCTTGCTCTCCTGGATTCTCATCTCTGATTGGTCATCTTTTTATCTTATTCAGGACCTTAGCCTGGTCCAAATCAGTTGAGTTCAGGGAATGTTGAGGTATAGATGTAACCCTCTAATCCAGCTTCAGAAGTGGAATGAATAATCACATACAGTGTAGCTCTTTGAGAAGATTGCCATGATTATAAAACCCAAAACAAATTAAAGCAATTATTATTGTTGCTGTGACTCAGAGCTGCCTAATTCCAAGATTGAGTTTAATTATATTTTTATTTGATGCTCTTTTTCTTGTGGTTTTTGGAAGAGTTAGTTTAAAGGTGTGTTCATACTTGCCCTAATTTGATCCTGATTGAGTTGTGATCTAGACTTGTTTTGGTGTGTCTAGTTCTTATTTAGTCCTGATCTAGTCCAGGTGGAGTTATATTTTGGTGTGGTGTGTGTCCAAATGTAAACCCAGCCAAAAGGCCAATAAAAAGAGTGGAACACACTGTCCCCTGGACCTAAGTCTGGACATCTCTGCTCTAAACCATGGCCCTGTACTATACACAAACTGGGCTGTTTTTGTGTGTCACGTGTAAGAATGCTGTACATGTTTGAGTTTTTTCATATAAATCCACAACACGATAAGAGTGTGCACAAATACATTCTTGACATTGCAGCGATGATAGTGTTTGCATATTGAGTGCTTTGAGGGATTTTACCTGATAAGCCTTTTATAAACACACCAGCAGACATAACAGACAGGCCTTGACTTGAGCCTCAGATCCTTCTCCTGGGGCTTAAACTAGTCCCAAATAATTAAACGCGCACTGTGTAACTTTTATGGTAAACAGTGTGCCACCTCACAGAGATGTAATTGCTTTGCCTGGAATGTTTCACCGTATGGCATTAAATGTATTTATCTCCATGGAGACAAGCAAGGGACGCCACTAGTCTAAATTACAGGCCAGACCAGCAAGAGTGCTTGATGCTAGATGTTTGAAATGGTTTGCAGTAGTCCAGTTATTCCTCACTTATCTTTTGATTTCAGAGCATCCTAATTATTCACTGCACTTATATAGCAGTTTATAAGTTTATGCTTTTCACAGGATTTAGAGACCAGAGTGCCTTCATGATTAAATAAAAATCAATTAGCATGCTAAGAGATGACTATAAAACACTTTATATAAATGTATACAGTACACTATGGACATATTTTTAGCTCAAGAGCTGCTTATACAATATATCTGCACTGGGGTACGACAATTATTGCTCAAATACATGGAAAAAAATCAGGTACAGGGCCTTTAATGTCACATATTTTAGGCAAAGTTCAACAACCCCACACCAGAAGCTGTTTTGGTTTGTAATCATAGAATATACTTGATTTAAATTAATAATATTATGTTTTTTTGTTTTCCTCAGTGGGAGAAGTCTATCAGTCATTATTGTCAAGTTGAATTTAGCATAAAGACTAAACATTTCCACTGCTGTAAAAAACTCAATGTCAGCGAGAGGCTTCCATGCTTTGACCACGCATCTCCAAACCCAGAATATAACCCAACAGAGGAGGCACCTGTGCAGCCCGTGCCCTCCAAAGTCAAGTTCAACTTTGACCCCAGCTCCTGCCCAGGGTAAGAGGACCAAAATCCCCACATAATACTGTAGCAAATGTATTTATTTATTTTTTGTTGTTATGTTTATGTTTGTTGTATTAATTAATTTAGCTCTGATTTAAGGGCCATTGCAAGACATCCAGACAAGGGCATTTACAATAAAATGTTATCAATTTATACAGACTAGAATAAACATATAATCTCTTCTTTTTCATGGGGCAGTTGATCAATATAAGACATTTTTAAAATCTTGTATCAGGAAATAAAGTATTAATAACTATTGGTACAGATTGTAATTAGACAGAACTAAAGAACCATGTATTTATTGCATGTGGCTGTTTATATCACTATTACTTTACTTTACTTTTTTGCATTAAGTAAGTTTGATTTTATAATGTTGGCCAAATGCGAGCTAAGTAGTAATGTATTAGAATGAAAAAAAAATTAAGGATTTCACTTTTTTCTTTTTTTTTTTACTTAAAAAAAAATATATATATTTGTTTTCAGTCATATATCATTTTACATTTTCGGTTACACCACCTTTATTTGACTATATAATAGTTCCAGATTAATGTCCATTTAAGTCCACATTTGTTAGAGATAATGCAGAACACATGCTCTTTTGCTTAATTTAGTAGATGATTCATTCTGTGTCTCATATTTACAGGACATCAGTGACTCCTCAGAGCATAAGAGACGGAAAAAGAGGGAAAAAAACGGAAAAGAAACCAGCCAACCCCCTCAATGTTGATATGGACTTCCCTCTCGCTGCTCCGACCGATTCTAACATAGAGTCTCTTTGTCGTAATCACAAACTGCGGCCACATTACAACATCAAGTGTCTGAAAGGTCTGGACCAAGTGGCTCTTCAGGCAAAGTCCATCAACTCCCTCGAAAAACACTTCAAAGTCTGCTGCAGAAACGAAAGTGTGCTCCCCTGTGCACAGACAGCAGTAAGATATTCTGGGTTTACTCTTGTCCTGGTTTAGTCCCTGTTTGATCCCAGTTTGGACCTGATGCAGACCTGTGGCAGCTAGTGGTCTTTCAAATAGTAATAGTAATAATATATATATATTTTTTTACATTATTAGGATGAATTATTATAGAACAAAACAGAAATACAGGGCCAATCTCATTATCTCCTTGTATTTTAATGAATATATCAATTTAACTGTGGTATTAACACAGGTAAATAATAAATACAAATAAAAAGTTCTGCACTAGGCCTGTCACGATAATTACTATATCAACTATCAATTTTATGGCTCAGTATTTATCGCGTGCATATTTTTGTTGCAATAGTGGGAAGGTTCCTGCAGTTTTTTATATAATACAGTTATAGATTTTTGATAAGATTATAAGATTTGAGCTGTAGAGGAATGAAAAAGTAATTTACAGGACGAATTATTGGTTATTCCTGTTATTTATTTGTTGTAGCTTATGCTTTTTAATGATACTGTATTTTTTTTAAATTGGTTTACTTTATTTTTTATCGTGTCAGAGGCATAAATTAGTTTCAGTATTATCTTTTATTGCAGTATCTCTGTATCAATAGTACTTCAAAAAGTGTTATCGTGACAAGCTTATTCTGCACGACAGGCCCCACGACTGTAGGCCTATCTGTATTAGACCTGGTTTGGTTCCGTTCTCGTCCTTGTTTCAGGCAGTCTAGTCCAGGTTTAGTTCCTGTTTAAGGGTGCATTCACACTTATACACACCACATCAAAATCAAGACTAAACCTGGAACCAACCCAGGTCTAGAAAAGGACCAAACAAGGTCTAGAACAGGACAGAAACAGGTCTAGAACAGGACCAAACAAGGGCTAAACCAGGTCTAGAAAAGGACTAAATCAGGTTAAGAAGAGGACTAAACCAGATCTAGAACAGGATTAAACCAGGTTAAGAAGAGGACTAAACCACATCTACAACAGGACAAAACCAGGTCGACAACAGGACCAAATGAGGGCTAAACTAGGTCTAGAACAGGACTAAATCAGGTTAAGGAGAGGTCTAAACCACATCTACAACAGGACTAAACTAGGTGTACTTCAGGACTTGAAATGAACTCAAACAAAACTCATCACTCTTTTTTTTTGACAGTGGCAGGAGGAGATAAAAAAGTTCTGTGTTGCTTCTAAACGCAGAAGGATTGTTTTCCCCTGCTGTGACGGTGGAGTTCAGTTTGAGTGCTTTAAAAATATCTCCACAGACCCTGGCTATACCAAGACTCTTACAGAGAATCTCTCGCTGAGCAACGTATGCGACACTCACAAAATTATCATGAAGAAGTAAGTTGTTTTCTTCATTTTTAAGGGACATATTCTGTGAATTGATTCATGCAATCCTGAGTAGTTTTGCATTGTTCTGCAATTGAGGCTTGAGTGCTCAGAAAATTTCTATTTTCACCTTTGTCCTATCCCTGCCCACATCTCTGTACTGAAAAAAAATCAAGCTTAAAAAAATATATTGTACAATTGGTTTTAGCATTAAAACCATGTAAATGAAAAAAAAAGAACACATGAAGATGAAGACTGTAATATTAAACACGCAGGAATGTCAATTATAATGCAATATAATTACATTATTACAATGATTTGAATGTTATTTTTGTAGACAAAAGTGTATTGACCACTTCTTATTGTGTTTTGTATCATAAAATGTGTATTTATAAATTCCAGGTTCCAAGTCAAGAATGTGGTGAGCAAATGCTGCCACCTGTCGCCAACAGAGAGAAGTACATGTATCCCTCAATCGGTGAGCTAGTTCTTTTCAAATGTTTTTATCAACACAGCTGCAAGACTAATAGCGATCACAGTTAGGAAATGACAAAGTTGCAGTTATTTATACGTGCATGATTCTGAAGGGTCTGTCTCCTGCTTGTCTTCATGCTGTGCCTAGAATGTTCCATAGTATGGCATTTCTAATATATCCTCCTGAGACCCGGCCCATTCATTTGTGTCCTTTATAGTGAACATTGAGTTAACCAGTCTATCTTTTAAGTGTTTTGAGATAGATAAGAAATTAAAAGGGAGTCTAAAAACTTTTTGAAGTGACTGTAGAAGCTTGTCAGAGATGTTGGTCATCAAAAAAAAAAAAAAAAAAGACGTTTTTATTAGGTTGTTAACTTCACATGGCTTCAACACCATTAC
This sequence comes from Paratrypauchen microcephalus, assembly GCA_036785185.1. Lineage (NCBI taxonomy): Eukaryota > Metazoa > Chordata > Actinopteri > Gobiiformes > Gobiidae > Paratrypauchen > Paratrypauchen microcephalus. The sequence continues at coordinate 8,143,853 of JAVJIX010000002.1, read as the reverse complement.
AGTCCATTTATTTTAATGAATAAAAATAAAATTAACAAAATGTAAATGCTAAGGTGTTAATTTACCTACAAATAGAAAATCACACACAACACAAAAAGGAGGATATACTGCCATAACACCACCAGGTCATATTTAAGCTCAGATCTGTAGAGATTTGGGCCTCTTAGAATGTGTTGGTTTTCAATTGTGACCTCTTAACATGTTCTGAAATGCATATGATTCTTCTATTAGGTTAGCAGTTGATATTTCAGTCTTCTCTCTAATACTCCTGGATGTTTTGAAAAATGTGCACTTCAAATGTAAACATAAGTCACAAAGAGAAAAAATGCAGTTAGACATTTTTTTCCAAAGTCGTCTATCCAATTATCAAATTGTGTTTTTACTTTCCTAAGTGAAGTTTTTGTCATTATCTTATAAACCTGTTTTATTTTTAAAAGGTGGAGGAACTGTTTGAAGCTTCTTGTTCATCCAGAAAGTCTGCACCATCTGTCAAACGCTGCTGCCGTTTGTCGTCTGCAGAGTGCTTCAATAAAATTCTCATGGATGCCATCACCAAGGCAACCTTACGTCAGAAAAAGAAAAGATGCCCAGTGTCCTAAACCCGTGACCTGTGCAGACCCTACTGGCTAGGGCCTTAAGATAAAGTACTCAGAATTGTGAAACTACAAACTGTTGTAACTTTTACAGAGAGAGAATTTGTGTAAAGAAAGAATGGTTTAACCTACTGTAGGCCCGTACCATATGCTGTAGGTCTGTATGTCAGATTGTCTCTACTACTATTTTTATAGAGGTCTTTTCACAGAGAGTGTCCATGTTTCACCAATCAGATGTTACATTTTGATTATTTTGCTATTATTTTGTGTATTATGTGTGTGTAATAAAAGTTAAATATAACACCAAAACTTGTTAAGACTTTTTGTTTTAAATGGAAAAAATAATTAATAATTATGAATAAAATAAATTTTATTTTTATCTGGTTATCTGCAAGACAAGAGTAAATCAAGTTATTATAAAGCGAAATCTCTCTTTCCCATAAGCTTTATTAACAGTAGCATTTGAATGTTGCATGCTACTCATTAGGGAATATCCAAACCTAGTATATTAACACACATTTCACAATCACACAAAAAGAAAAACAAGCACATATTCTCAGTTAGCCTATTGACTGTAAAATGTGATGAGTGTTTGAGGTTATAAAATATAAAAGAAAATCAGATGTATAGATCAATATTTATAGATGGCTGTCATATACGTATCTGAGAGATAAGTGGATAAAACCACATTTTATGGCAGCTTTTAATAGACAATAACATGTACAGAATAACTAGTACAAACTGGCAGTGCAAAATAGATGAGTGACATAAAGTGATGCTATAATTTGATATAGGACCTAGAGCCAATGGTTATATTTAGTTACATTTGTGAAACCACCCCACCAGAGAGAGTGAGAGAGTCACACATTTTAAACTGTACTGTAGGCCTATAACTCAACAAGTCTCGCAATATTCATCTAAAACTTACTGTACATACATTTATATATTTTATCTCTCTTGCTCAAAAGTTCAAAGTTAACTTTATTGTCAATTCTGCCATACGTGTTGACATACAGTGAATCGAAAAACTGTTTCTCTCTGACCAAGCAGTGCAAAAAGACAGTATACAAAATATAATATAAAGACAATACAAAAACTATGTAAGACAAAAATCTAAAGTAGTGCAGAGAATAAATAAATACCTATTTACAGATGTCCAAAAATCTGCAGTGTCATCAAAATGTGCAATGGAAGATGCAGCAAGTAAAAATCTGCAATATGATGTGCATTGAAAATACAGATAAAAATAAATGTGCAATAGTAGCTCTTAGCAGCATTTTTTTAAAGTGTCTAGAGTGTCTAGAGTGTTTAAAGTGTTTAGTGTTGCTATTTTTATTGCTACTTATTTAGAATTTTATTACAAATTTTTCAATATATTTTTACTCTGTTATTGTAATATAATGTGAGGTGTCCAAGCCTCACGTAAATGCTCGAATGTTTACACTTCCTGTTTGCACGATATCAACCATGTTTACACTTCCTGTTTGCACAATATCAACCATGTTTACACTTCCTGTTTGCACAATATCAACCATGTTTACACACTGTTTTTACTACTGCACATAAAACTAATGTTTCACATTATCTGTAAATATGTACATAGCACCTAGCCTATATTTTTCATAGTGTATATTCGGTAAAGATTGTTTCTTTTTACATGCTTCTCTTTATCTTATTTATCTATTTTAATTTTTTGTATGCTCTTGGCATCCAGGGTGGGCAGCAAAGTAAGAATTTCATTGTACAGGGAAATGTGTTTCTTTACTGTGCATATGACAATAAAAGCTTTGAATCTTTGAATCTTTGAATCTTTGAATCTTTCCCTTGTGGATCAATAAAGTCTGTTTAAGTGAAGGCGTGCACTCCCCGCCTCTCCCACCAGGGGGCGCTGTGTGAGTGATTCCCTGAGTAGCGGGACTCGGAGCCGCAGATAATAATGGCGTCTGCGGGGACAGAATCAGGATCAACAGCCCCTCCAGGTATTTTACAGAAACCATCATCCTCTCAGCTCTTTTTTATATTTATGCTGTCTGATAAGTGTGGGTTACTGTGCAAAAGCGGGTGTTTTTATATTTATGCGGCCGTTGCTGCATCATATCGATCCGAGCCGGTTAGCTAACGTAAATGAGCTAACTAGCGTCGTAGCTTTTACACCACTTCAAATCAAAACAATAGCTAACTAACCAGGCATTAATCACAACCAAATATAGACAGTTTCCCCATATTTGCGTGAGTTTAGCTTGTTATATTTTCAACCAATCTAATTATTGTCACTATCGGAGCCACTTAACCAAGAAGCAGATAAACTATCCCTCAAACCACGTTGGCTAAAGCGATTTCTTACCACTGATGTTAAATGTGTAAATATAAATGCAACAATAAGAAACTGTTTCTCATATTTGGTACAGTAGCAGTTGGGATTTCGCTAAGGCCCTTATTATAATCCAAACTGGAATAAAGGATTCGCAGTTATTTTTGGTTACACCCCCACCACTTCACGACTTAACCTCATGCGTTCAATGATTTAGTGCAAAGCAGCCCTAATTTCACTATAATTTTACCAGTCCTCCCAAACACCCTATTGCCTTTGCTGTAAACTTCAACCAACATTAATACAGTAGTATCATATACCCACTGCCAATGGTACAGAATAAATGTAAGAATAACACGAACACACTTTGTTCCAATGGCTTTATAGATAGACATGTTGCCCTGTGTTTTGGCTGCTGAGATTGGGGCCAGTGCATGGGGCTGTCTGGGTGTTGTTGAGATGAACAGATGGTTTGTTTATTGTCGTACTGCTATGACGACCTAATTGGGTTAGACTTAATTCCTTGTCGAATCTGCTGGACTGTAGCCTTCAAGCCAAATCATGATTATAGCTTGTTTGTCTCAGCCTTGCACAGTGACAGGTTTGTTATTATTACACCTGGCTCATATCTGCCAAGTGACAAAACTGGACTATGAATACATTTTCTGGCCAGTGTGTTGTTGTGTGCTGTGCTTATTTATCCAATCACATGCTTCACAGATATTAGGACTCAGTTCTGGAGGAGAGCTTTACAGCGAGGTACTGGCATGGTGTGGGTTTCTGTGTGACAAGAATCTGCATGGATAGACTATTACAGTGTGTGCGGCTGTTTATTACAGTGAAGGGAAATGTGGGCTGTAGCCACTGTGTCCCTGAAGGCCACAGTTTGTTTTGAAAACTGTGAAGATGTGCACGGAAAACAGTGATTCAGAATTCACATATTTTATGTACATTAACTTGAACAGTATATTTAAAGTGTGTGTTCTCATCACATGGGCCCATTTTTGAATGCTGAAATTGGTTGTTGGAGTGTTTTTGTAGAGCACTTCTGGCAGAGCCGTATCTTCTGGGAGTCCCATGAATCTGGAGCATAACCCACATTTATTTTAAGCTTCAAAGTCATCGACCAGAGTTGGAAATAACCTCTAATTAACCAGCTTTTTTCAGACCTCTGTTAAAAATGTGATTTTGATCAATCAATCAATCAATCAATCAAACAATATTTATAAGGCGCTTTTCATACAAAATTGTAACACAAAGCGCCTTACAGTGGTCAAGGATTAGAAGATTGACCTTTATTGATCTCGCACAGGAGAAGTTGTTTCTATATTTGACCCGGGGACCATCCCCATGATTTTGTTTTGTTATTTAGGCTTTGGTCAGGCCCTAAGCTGGAGGATTTTACCTATGGCGCATGTTTAGGTTGGTGGGGGAAACCGGAGTGCCCGGAGGAAACCCACCCAGACACGGGGAGAACATGCAGTCTCCACACAGAAAGGCCCGGGCAACCCGAACCTTCTTGCTGTGAAGCATGAGTGCTAACATGAGTGCTTGATGATGGCCTTTGATTCACTGAACGTAAAATAATATTAGACAATATAATTTGTAATAGAATATAATTTTACATTGACCGTGTGTGATCCCAGCTCCCAGAGATGAGCGCTGCCGTTGTGTCCTTGGGCAAGACACCGCGCCCCCAGTGTCTGCGGACACTGGTAGCCCCCATGGCAGAAGATACATCAAGGCCGGCTGTAACGTGGGCCGTCCTCCTTTGGACTCATCACCCGCAGGAGGATTCGTGGGGGCTGGTGTATTGTGTTCTGGGCAGCAGATCTGCTTGGACTGCTGCCCCGCGACCCAGAAAATGGAAAAATGGAAGAAGATTAATGAATGAATGAATCAATCAATAATTTGATGTTTTTTCTATTTTTCAGGGGCCAGCAGTATCAGAAGGATGGCTCCCTCTGATGTAAGTAAACATTAGTCATGTTAACTCTGATCAGGCCTGAATATCAGTCATCTCTTAAAGTAGTTTTTCCATTTAAATCCTTCCTGTTTGAATGAAGAAAAAAGGTCTATGAAATGAATAATAACCCAGTGACTGTTCCACTACAGATGCCTGGCTCTTCAGGTACAACTCAGAGCATGAAGAAGACCATTGGACATCGAGGGGTCGAGACCACCACAGGAGAAACCACTTACAAAAAGGTCAGGTCTGAGGAGGGCTCACACTTTAAATTCACCTCACGAGAAACTATCTAGAACAATGTATTAAAATTAAGCTTTCAGCAGCTTAAATTTAAATGTGTGTTGTTTTTATTTGGCAGACCACATCTTCAGCTCTCAAAGGAGCCATTCAGCTGGGCATCGCACACACTGTTGGCAGCTTAAGTCAAAAGGCAGAAAGAGACGTCCTCATGCAGGACTTTGTGGTGGTAGAAAGTATTTTCTTCCCCAGGTATATTACTTTGATATTGACATTTCCATGTTTATTTCTGTAGTTCACTGCATGTCCTCCTTGTCCTCCTTGTTTACAGTGAAGGCAGTAACCTGACTCCTGCTCATCACTACAGCGACTTTCGCTTCAAAACATACGCTCCTATCGCCTTTCGCTACTTCAGAGAACTGTTTGGGATCCGACCCGATGACTACCTGGTTAGTACTTTTAGAAGCAGTGTAACTGCCACTGTGTGGACATTTTTAATGTGTGTTTTGTGTATTTAATATTACAGTATTCACTCTGCAATGAGCCCCTGATCGAGCTGTCTAACCCTGGGGCCAGTGGATCGCTCTTCTATGTCTCCAGTGACGATGAATTCATCATTAAAACAGTTCAACACAAAGAGGCAGAGTTTCTGCAGAAGCTGCTTCCCGGATACTTTATGGTGGGTCTCATCAGACATGTTCTAATCTACAATTTAATTTTATCCTTACTGAAGGTGACTAATTGATTTAATGTGTGTTATTCTACAGAACATAAACCAAAACAAGCGTACTCTGCTGCCTAAGTTCTACGGGCTGTACTGCGTTCAGGCCGGAGGAAAGAACATCCGAATTGTAGTAATGAACAACCTGCTGCCGCGGATCATCCCCATGCACCTGAAGTACGACATGAAGGGCTCCACCTACAAGAGACGCGCATCCCCCAAAGAGAGAGAGAAGGCTGTCCCCACATACAAAGACCTGGACTTCATTCAGGACCTCCCTGATGGACTTCTGATGGAGGCTGACAACTACAATGCTCTAAGCAAGACCATACAGAGAGACTGTTTGGTAAGGCCTTTCTGTACTGTTTATAAAATTATAATTTAATTCCTCTGGTTTGGGAAGAAGCTTGATACCCCATATATTTAAATATATTTAAACTGTAAAAATTACCCAATCACTCCCTCTGTAATGAACATAAGTTCCACTGAAGCATAGGAGTTACAATATTACCATCTCCATTCATTCATTCATTCATTCATTTTATTCCGCTTTTTCCGAGTTCGGGTCACGGGGGCAACAGTCCAGCAGATCAATGCACCGGCTCCCATGGATCCTCCTGTGGGTGGTGGGTCCACGGGAGGACGGCCCCACATCGCTTGACGCAACTGGCCTTGATGTATCTTCTGTCATGGGGGCTACCATCTCCATGTTAGGATTTAAAATAGATTTTAATACCATCTCCATATTAAAATCAATTTTAAATCCTAAATATGTATCTTTGAACCCAAATGTAATGGTTTTTTTTTTCATATTACTTTAAAGGTCCCATGGCATGAAATTTTCACTTTCTGAGGTTTTTGAACGTTAATGTGAGCTCCCCTTCCCTGTTTAGCCCCCCCCCATGGTTAAAAGTTGTGAAATGTCTAAACTGAGCATTTGCGATCCTTTTCTGCGTTACAAAAAATCGGAGCTCAAACGGGCGAGTTTGAACAAGGCACCTTATTGACGTCAGATCGAAAAAAGAAATGCAAATGCAGTTCCACCCCCGTCTGTCTGTACTCGGCGTCTCTGTAAATCACGCCCAGAGAGTTTGGACTGCGAATGCGCTAGGCAATGCGAAATGCGTTTTTTTATTTGCCTGGAGGCACGTCCGAATGTTTCTAGGCTCGGAAGTCCTTTATCTGAGCCTCTGGACCTTTGAACAGCAGTGGTTTAATTTTATTTTATGTGGAAATGTGTTTATTTTTCAATGGAACGCTTCAAATCTCTCCCCCATGCAAAAACAAGGAAATGGATCAGCTGTGAGCTACAGCGGAGACCGGAGCGTTTGGCCACGCCCGCACCCTCTACTATTGGCCAGCTTTTTTCTCCTCATTTGCATTCAAGCAACAACTCCCATTATGACCTGTTCTGAGGGAGAAAAAAATACTCTTTCTCATCTTATCTCTGTTTCTCATGCACTGAGTGTTGATTTTGAAGAATTTACATTATTTACAGTGTCATTTACAGTATTAGGGAACCATTAAGGCACCATATAAAAGCATCAAGAAGTACCATGTCATGGGATCTTTAAAATATTCCACACAACCTGGTCAAATGAGTGTCTGGTTTGGATAATCATTTTTAATATTAAGTTGTCTTAGTAAGTACGTCTTGTTTTTTGTTTTTGTTTTTTCTTCGACCCTCTTCTAATCTTTGTAATTAAACAAGTAACCTTCATTTGTTTGTGTATTTTAGCTTTTACAGAGCTTTAAGATTATGGACTACAGTCTTCTAATGGGGATCCACAACATGGACCAGGCCAACCGCGAGAGAGACCGTGTTTACTCTGGAGACAGTGGGGGGTCAGAGGGCGCAGTGACCCCAGACCAGCGGCGCCCCCAAGCCCAGAAGAGCCTGTACTGCACCGCAATGGAGTCCATCCAGGGAGAGGCCCGAGGGAAGGGGGCGTTAGACTCTGAAGACCAGTGAGTCCAGCCGTTCTTTATTGTATTCAGCAGAGGTCATCATGGTTAATGCAATAATCATTTAAAATGCGCTGCTCTTGGAGTTGTGTTTGGGTAGACAATATCAGTTTGAATGCGTTTGCTGAGTTTGAATGGACACTGGTCAGTAACAGTTGAATGATACAGAGTGCTGTCGCTCTGGACTTGTCGTTGCAGCATGGGCGGGATTCCAGCTCGAAACTCAAAAGGAGAGAGACTGCTCATCTACATCGGCATCATCGACATCCTCCAGTCCTACAGGTCAGTGTCACATCTGTTGGTTTATTATCACACTGTTTAATGCATCATCATCACTCATCAAGTGTTTCACAGATTTATCAAAAAGCTGGAGCACTCCTGGAAGGCGCTAGTCCATGATGGGGTAAGATGCTTGGCTGAATCGAATTGGCTTTCTAAACCAGACCAACATTTGGTGCATTTCTTCACATTTAGCATGCTTTCACTGAGCTGTATTGATGCTGTTGTTGACTTTCTCCTCAGGACACTGTGTCGGTGCACAGACCGGGCTTCTACGCTGAACGTTTCCAACAGTTCATGTGTAACACTGTCTTTAGGAAAATTCCCTGTAAGCTCAGAGCACATTCATGTTAAAACTCGGGACAGGATTTTGATCTGCCCATTGTGACTTATGTGGTTGATGTTTCCAGTAAAAGCTTCTCCATCTAAGAAGAGTCGAAGTGGGGGTCCAGGTGGGCTCAGGAGAGCTCCAACACTAGGGGCTCCCACCCCCCTGTCTCACACAGGACAGTCCATGGACCCCAGAATAATGTATCATTCTCACTTCAAAAGCACCGAGTCTGACGGGGAGGCTGGTGAGTAGCAGCTAAAGCTTTATTTCAGAAGCGCGTGTGTGAATAAGTGGTCATAATTGTTTTCCTGCAGGTGTTCAGTCGGGCCGGCCAGATCTGCTCCCCAGGACCCCTCCCCCCACAGAATGCCCCGCTGAGGCTGAGGCCAACCTCTCCATGTCCTCTGTGGGCAGCACAGGAGTGACCACCTCCTCTCCTCGCCTACGGTATCATATTAGAGATCTAATTACATAAATGTGATGTTTTATTTATGGTGTAGTAATGTTTTTCCTTTGCTCAGGTCTGTTGGAGTGGAAGTGCACAAATCCGAGAACACCGAACATGAACATGAAATCGCTCTTCACAGGTGAAGTTGACCCGGTGACCTCTGTACACTCAAAAGTCCTCAGATGTATTGTAATTGACTCCTATAATATTTCTGTTACAGCCTGGATGCAGAGGGGGCTGCTAATGTAACTGGTAACTCATCAGGAAACGAAGATGTAGTTTCACTTTCCGATGTTATCCCCGAGACTAACATCAACTTTGTAAGTCAACACTGTTGGTAGTAGCAGAGTGCAGTAGTTGTGGCAAGTTTCTAACGTCTTTTAAATTGTCCACAGTAAATGCCGATGCGTGGATGCGTGCCATGACGTCGGTCCTCTTTGAGACGAGTGGTGAAAGTTTAAGAGACATTCAGAGCGACCTATCCTTCCTGGACGCGCTGTTGCACATTTGGGTCGCTTCTAGCTTGATGCTAATAAAGACGTCTGCCAAGACTTGAAGGTGAAGATCTGTGGCAGGATCCATTTTTCTCAGCCTTCACCATCACTGTGCGTAATTTCATTTCCACTCTGACCCTAAACCAAGCTCCCAAACTCCAAACCAGGCTCTCAAATGCTTCTGAGAAGGCCCTGATCTGGCGGCTCTCTAGAAGTTATAACATGAAGGTTTTGTTTGTCACCTCAGTTAAAATGGTCCTTCAACATTTAGAAGACAGTGTGGTGGGCAGCAGACATGAGTTTTTTGTATGGACTTGTATGAAGACACTGCCTGTGGACAGGTTTTGTGTAGGTGAATTTATGAAGTAGGTTCTCCTTTAGTGACCTCAAGAGCTGAAGCAAATCCAGTGTAATGGTTTATATAGTTTCAAAAGCTGCTGTTTGCTTTTCAATAATTTCTTTTCCTTGATCTCAGATTTACAGCTTTAGAGTTCAGTTCCTTTCTTTAATCGTTAATTGTCTTGCTAGAAGGCACAGTGGTGCTACTAAGATCCAATGAGGTCTTCCACTACTGAATGTACATTAAAGTATTTTAGTTAAAGTTACTTTGAGAGCTACATCTGTACAACAGTGTATGTCTCCTCTAATGGGACATATTATGTAACATTGCTGGAGAGTGGTTCTCGCTGTCGCCAACACTAAGTTTGGTGTTTAAATTTGCGCTGAAATCTGCCTTATGACTACAGCCACACTCTTCAAACTGCCCTCTGTGTGTGTGGACCAATGGGCCACAAGTCATCGGAGCTAAGAGAGTGGTGGTATTCAGTAGTTTGGTTTCTCTTTCCTACAATACAAGATATTGTAAAACCCATCAGACATCAGATCTAGAAGAGTGTTCATATAAATAATTTCTGCTGGTAACAGAAATGAACCCTGCCCTCATCCGCTCTTGGACCAATACGACTGACTGCGATGTGGAACTTATTTTTGTACAATAATAGTCTTATGCTGCTTCGACACAGCCTTTTCTGTTGACACTAAATAAGACACTTTTGTTTGACTATCAACAACTGAACACATTTTAGAGATACTTGAGTGCCCCCGGGAGACTGTTCTTCCAAATCATCTCATCTGGCAAATGTATATTATTTGGTATAAAAACTTGAGGCAATGCAAGGTGAGGATACAGACCGAAAGAAGTCCTTTTTGAAAGCACAACAGTGGATTACGGAGTGAGAATTTGAGGCACCAAAGATGGTCAGGGTAAATGTACCGTTGAGGCACTAAGTTTAAGTATGAGTAAAGATTAAACTCTTGAATTTAAATCTTTGTCAGATAATATTTATATCTGATTGTTCCCAGACTTTTGTAAAATAACTGTTGGTCAGTCATACTTTATTTTGCACTACTTGTGATTATGTAACATGTAATAACACTGTAATAAGGGTTATTACATGTTAGATTATACCTAATGAAGGAAGTACATTGTATTAAAGGTAGTGTACAAATAAAGTTTAGATCTGACATTTCAAAGTGAAGTATAAACAGTGGCATCTCACCCTTTTTTGAATTTAGTTCGCTATACTTGAAGTGATCTGGTGTTACAGTATATTAATGTTTACCCTTGATAAGTTTGATATGCACAACCACCAAAGAAAAACACTCCCAAGAAAGAAGGATTAAAACTACAATGTTTTAAGTTTAAAGGGAAAAAAGTAAATGCGAAGTGTATTTTATGTATTAGGGTTGTCCGGTGTATAGTGGAAGAAAGTATGGCATGTACATAATGCTTGAACACTACATTTAAATCAATGCAATTTAAAATACAATCCATAACATTTTCAGAAGAGTATATTTATTAATGAGACTGATGTGGCTGAGCAAGTTTTTGTATATGGTCCTTAAATGATTGTTCAAATACTGTAACTGACAGAAGGATGTCTGAAACTTGATAGCATGTGCTGCCTATGGAGGGGAAGTTTTATAAATTCATTTTTATATTTCGTGTTTAGATATGACATATTCCATAATGATTGTGCTTTTTACATGAATGTTCACATGGCTGCGTTGCCAGTGTTGCTGGGTGTCCTCTATGCTTCAATACTATATTTTTAATCTGTAAATTGTGGATATGTACATACAAGTCACGGAAATGCCTTCTCATTCATAATGTGCTGTTTGTCTTTCTGCCATGTTTTATTTATGTGGTGGTGACATGATTTTAAAGGATTAAACATATTTTTAAAATATCTTCTCTTTTCTCATATGATTTTAAAAAGTTTTAAAGTGCCAATAAATGGTGCAATGGCTGTCCATAGAGGGGTGGATATATTCCCAATTTTTCAGACAGACCCTCAGAATAACCATGCAACCGGCAAGTGGCTAAACCTGTTCATCCATCCATCCATCCATTTTCTTCCGCTTTTCCGTAGTTCACGGGGGCAACAGTCCAGACAGGGCTGCCGCCCAGATCACATGCACTGGGCCCCTGGATCCTCCTCCGGGTGGTGGGTCCACGGGAGGATGGCCCCACGTCACTTGACGCAACCGGCCTTGATGTACTTCTGTCATGGGGGCTAGTTTCTTGACCTAATTTCACTAACAATCTTTCAACCTACAGGTCAGTATCTTTTCACAGTACCCAATGTTTTAAGTATTACAGTACTTCAAAATCAATATTACAGAAGTAAAATAAACCAATGTTACATGTAGACCTTCAATGTCTTAAACTTACTCAAGTAAATGGAACTGAGTACATAAATGTAACTCACTATTAGCCAGTTCTGATTACATAATAGTTATTGAACACTTCCCCAGGGAGAGATTTTGTTTTTATTTATATATATATATATATAATATATTTTTCATGTGGTAATGGAGGTACACAGATGTGTAACATTGAAATGTTATTGGGTTCAACGGAGTAAAAACAAGCATACATGAGCTCTGAATACATAATTATGTAAAAAAGGTAAAATCCTCCAGCTGAGGTCCTGACCAAACCGAAGCAAGAAGATCATGGAGATGGTCCCCGGGCGCAGTAATGTGCTCCTAATAAAAGGATGGGTTAAATGCAGAGAAGAATTTCTCCTGTGTGAGATCAATAAAGTTACTTCTGATTAACTGCCTTCTGCAGAGCAGTGTGGAAATGATCCAAAATAAGTTAAATAAATTTTTTTGTTTGTAATGCCTAAATAGAAGATGTGTATATATATAAAATGTGCTCCTCACCTTCCACGGTGGTTGGTCTCTCACTCTCATCCAGCTCGGGTCCTCTACCAGAGGCCTGGGAGCTTGAAAGTTCTGCGCAGTATCTTTGCTGTTCCTAGTACTGCACTTTTCTGGACTGAGATGTTTGATGTTTTTCCTGGGATCTGTTGTAGCCACTCCTCCAGTTTGGGGGTTACAGCCCCGATTGCTCCGATCATCACCTTCCAGGCCTTCTCCAGCTCTTCCTTGAGCCCCTGGTATTTCTCTAGTTTCTCGTGTTCCTTTTTCCTGATGTTACCATCGCCTGGTATTGCAATGTCCACCACCATGGCTTTGTTCTGTTGCTTATTCACCACCACTATGTCTGGTTGGTTCGCCATCACCATTCTGTCAGTCTGTATTTGGAAGTCCCACAGGATCTTGGCTCGGTCATTCTCCGCAACCTTCGGAGGTGTTTCCCACCTTGACCTTGGGGTCTCCAGGCTGTATTCTGCACAGATGTTTCTGTACACTATGCCTGCCACTTGGTTGTGTCGCTCCATGTATGCTTTCCCTGCCAGCATCTTACACCCTGCAGTTATGTGCTGGACTGTCTCAGGAGCCTCTTTGCACAGCCTACACCTTGTGTCTTGTCTGGTGTGGTAGATCTGGGCCTCTATTGCTTGCGTGCTCAAGGTCTGCTCCTGTGCAGCCAGGATGAGGGCCTCTGTGCTGTCCTTCAGACCAGCCCTCTCCAGCCATCGGTAGGATTTCTTGATATCAGCCACTTCAGTTATGTTTCGGTGGTGCACCCCATGTAGGGGTTTGTCCTGCCATGATGGTCCCTCCAGCACCTCTTCCTCTGCACTCCACTGTCTGAGGCATTCCTTGAGCACATCATCTGTCGGGGCCTTGTCCTTGATGTACTTATGGATTTTGGATGTTTCATCCTGGACAGTGGTTCCCACACTCACTAGTCCTCGCCCTCCTTCCTTCCGGCTCGTGTACAGTCTCAGGGTGCTGGATTTGGGATGGAACCCTCCATGCATGGTCAGGAGCTTTCGTGCCTTAACGTCTGTGGTCTGTATCTCCTCCTTTGGCCAGCTTATGACTCCTGCTGGGTATCTGATCACTGGCAGGGCATAGCTGTTTATTGCCTGGCCCTTGTTCTTGCCATTGAGCTGACTTCTTAGGACTTGCCTTACTCGTTGCAGGTATTTGGCTGTAGCCGCTTTCCTTGTTGCCATTTGCTTGTGGGATACCAAGGTACTTGTAAGTGTCCTCAATGTCTGTTATTGTTCCCTCTGGGAGTGAGACCCCCTCTGTGTGGACTACCTTCCCTCGCTTGGTCACCATCCTACGACATTTCTCAAGCCCGAATGACATTCCAATGTCTGTGCTGTAGATCCTGGTGGTGTGGATCAGTGAGTCGATGTCTTGCTCACTCTTAGCGTACAGCTTGATGTCATCCATGTAGAGGAGGCGACTGATGGTGGCCCCATTTCTGAGTCGGTATCCGTAGCCAGTGCTTTCAATGATTTGGCTGAGGGGGTTCAGACCTATGCAGAACAGCAGTGGGGACAGTGCGTCTCCTTGGTATATGCCACATTTGATGGACACTTGCGCAAGCCACTTGCCATTGGCTTCAAGGGTGGTTTTCCACAACCGCATTGAGTTTGCAATGAATGCCCTTAGAGTCTTATTGATATTGTACAGCTCCAAGCACTCAGTGATCCATGTGTGTGGCATTGAGTCATAGGCTTTCTTGTAATCAATCCAGGCAGTGCACAGGTTGGTCTGACAGGTTCTGCAATCATGGGTGACTGTCAACCAGGAGTTGGTGTTTGGCTCCCCTGGAGTTTTTGCCGATGCCCTTCTCTGCTGCACTCATGTATTGATCCATGTGCCCACTTATCTTAGCCGCCATGATGCGGATGTGGAGATGTGGAGAGACAGGTTATTGGCCGATAGTTGGATGGGACTTCGAGGGATCCTTCAGGATCAGGATCGTATGCCCTTGGGTTAGCCATTCAGGGTGAGTCCCATCCCTTAGCAGCTGGTTCATTTGTGCTCATGGAGAGCAGTGAGCTTCTTTAGCCAGTATGTGTGGATCATGTCAGGGCCCGGTGCTGTCCAACCTTTCATGCCTGAGACTCTTTCCTGAATGTTTGCCACTGTGCTGGTGACTGGATCTTGTTCAGGGAGGTTGCTGTGGTCTTTCCTCAGAGCCACCAGCCACTGTGCATCGGTGTTATGTGATGCCTCCCTTTCCCATATGCCTTTCCAGTACCTTTGAATCTCCAGCCTTGGTGGGTCTGCTCTGGTGTTAACCTCTGTAACTGGCATCGGGGTTGCCTTGTGTTCATTCGGGCCATGATCTTATCTTTCAGGTCAGACGCTGCCTTGCTCAGCGTGATACTTATTGGGGCCCAATCTCTGGTTGGGGAGTTGGTGTTAGCTCCCCTCTGGCTCTCCCCCTTGCCATAGCATTTGTGTTGTTCCTCGTCAATCTCTAGCTGTGATAGCAGTTGCCGTTTGTGGATGTTGGAACACTGAGCTACTAGTTGTTTGGCCATTAGCTTGGACTGTGGGTATCGTATTAACCATTCATCCCACATCCCCCTCTGTCTAGGGTTACTGGAGTAGTAGCATTCCTGTTCTCGCATCTCACTCATTTCCGCCTTGTTCCAGTAGCCCATTTTTCATCAAGGTGCTCTGGTTCCCCAGCACCTGATGCAGCGGGCGACGTCTGAGCTGGCATCTCGTAAGTTTCATTGTCTCTCATCATTGTATGAGGTGGGCTATACCGTATATATATATATATATATATGTATGTATGTATGTATGTATGTATGTATGTATGTATGTATGTATGTATGTATGTATGTATATATACATACATAATGTATGTATATATATATGTATGTATATATATGTATGTATATATATATATGTATGTATATATGTATATTACATATATATATGTATACTGTATATATGTATATATGGATGTATATGTATGTATATATATATATGTATATATGTATATATATATATATGCATATATGTATATATATATATGTGTATATATATATGTATATGTATATATGTATATATATGTATGTATATGTATATATATATGTATATATATATATGTGTATATGTATATATATATATATATGTGTATATGTATATGTGTATATGTATATATATATATGTGTATATATATACATATTAGGGCTGGGAATATTAACGCGTTAATCGCGATTAGATTAATGTAAGTTATCATCGCGAACAATTTTTTAAATCACGATCAGAGTTTGCCAGCATTTTCCGCAATTCTACCATCCATATGCAGCTCATTTGGTTGTATTAATTAAACTCATTGTCGGTTAAACGCGCTATTTTGAGTTTGCTAGTATTTTGTTCCTTCTACGCATCCGTAGGCAGCTTGAGCGGGCTTCAATCATTTATTTACAATTTCTCAAAGTAAGCACTATTACTGGTTCATTGTCTGCACTTTTTTTGAAATCAAAAAAATGGTGAGAAATACTTTGCATTGTGAGTTTAACTTTAGATTTGAACAGTCTTACTGCAAGATATCAATTTTAAACATGCAAAATAAATCACGATTAATCGCGATTAACTATGAAATTTCTGAGATTAGTTGCGATCAAGAAAATTAATCGTTTGACAGCCCTAATACATATATATATGTATATATATATATGTATATGTATGTATGTGTGTATATATATATATATTTTCACGCATATATATATATATATATATATATATATATATATATATATATATATATATATATATATATATATATATATATATATACACACACACACACATGTATATATATATATACATATATCACTGTTGTTGTCAATGTTGCCACGATGTAGGCAGCTAAAAATACATTACCCAGAAGCCCCCATCACGATGACGTAAAAGGTAAAAGGTTAAGTCGCCAAGATGGTGCTCGAAAGCACTATGGTTTGGTAAGAAATTATTTTAAAATACCTTTAATACGATAGATGGATAGTTGTGTATGTATGTGCTTCTTTTAGTTTTGTAGTATATTTAAATATCAAGGTGCTTTGGTGATTGTTTTTGTTAAGGGATGATCTTTTGCATTCATTTATTTCCTGAGTCACGGTTAGCATTTGTCTCTAAACGGGCAAAAAAACCCTCTTAACTATAATTTTCTAGTAATATAAAACCGTAAGATTGGCATTCCAGTGAACTAAACAAACATGTGATTTTATGTAAATGATATTGGTCGATGTTTGATTAGATTGGGCTACATCAGTTGCCATGAGTTGTGTTTTGTTAGCTATTTAGCTAAGGCTTCCGAGATGTTTTGGTCCAATGAGAATAAGAGAGTACATTGAAATGTAATTTTATTTTAGGAAATTATTGAACAATTATTAGACTATTCTTGATTCAACCGGAAAACTGCTGTTTAAAACAACTAGTCCGTGCCAAAGTGGGTATTGTTTTGTTTTCGCTTTATAAATGAGATTATGGCGGAACCCCATAATCTGATTTTCTCCCAACAAACCAGTGGAACACGTATTTCATCTGTATTATTAAAAAATATAAATATACTTTAAAAAATGCTTAACTGTGAATTTTGTCTTCACCATACTTTGTCTTGGTGGATAAGTATGAGGGCAAACCTTGTTATTATTCTTAAAACGATATGCCAGTTTTTGTTAACCTTAGACTTGGATTTAGACAAACTTTATTAATCCACAAGGGAAATTGTTTTACTTGTACTATTTAACCTTGTCAGTTGTTTCTTCTGTTTTAAGTGTGGACAACAGTGAGTACATGCGTAATGGGGACTTTCTGCCTACAAGACTCCAAGCACAACAGGATGCTGTGAATATTGTCTGTCATTCCAAAACCCGCAGTAATCCTGAAAACAATGTGGGACTGATCACCATGGCAAAGTAAGACACCGTAAATGCATCAAGTGCTGTTTTTATAATAATAATAATACATCAGTCTTATATAGCACTT
Organism: Paratrypauchen microcephalus; assembly: GCA_036785185.1. NCBI lineage: Eukaryota > Metazoa > Chordata > Actinopteri > Gobiiformes > Gobiidae > Paratrypauchen > Paratrypauchen microcephalus. The sequence continues at coordinate 8,126,276 of JAVJIX010000002.1, read as the reverse complement.
TTCACGGTAACACAAAGACGCTTCACAATAAAATAACACTAAAACAAAAGCAGGACAGAAAATGGTAATGAGGAGCAGTCATGTGGGGGCTGTAGACTGTGTTGTTTAAAGTGTTTAGTGAGTCTGAGTTTCTGATGAGGGCCACAGAGGGGTTTTACATTTCAAACTGGATTGTAAATTGAACACACCAGAAGAACATCACTTCACTTTATTTATTCACTTCAGCAGTACTCCTCTTATTCACTGTCAGCTCAGTAGTTTTTAAATTACCTTATTTATTGCTTTATTATTATTACTTGTATGTTGCACCATATTCATAGTTTGGCAGTCAAGCTTTCTGATTCCGATTAATTTTACTTGCAGCAACTGTGAGGTGTTGACCACCCTCACTCCTGATACAGGCAGAATACTGTCAAAGCTGCATGCGGTTCAGCCCAGGGGAAATATCAGCTTCTGCACAGGCATCAGGGTGGCACATGTGAGTTCAGGAGGTCTTTTTGGCTCTTTTTTTTCAAGCCATAACATCCAAAATAAATCTCTTGTTGTCTTTGGTTTTCCTTATTTGTAGCTGGCTCTGAAGCACCGGCAAGGTAAAAACCACAAGATGCGCATTATTGCTTTTGTTGGCAGCCCAGTGGAAGACAATGAAAAAGACGTAAGCTCTACTATTTTCCATTAAAAAAAACAACAACAAACGTTTATTATAATTTGTAACATTTTCTTCAATTGTTTTATAGCTGGTGAAGATGGCAAAGCGTTTGAAGAAAGAGAAAGTCAATGTTGATATTATTAACTTTGGAGAAGAGGTATTTTAAAGTACACATGTTTATTTTGTATTGACCTAATGATCCTAATAAATTGTTTATGTTTCAATTTTTTTTATAGGAGCTTAACACAGAGAAGTTGACAGCCTTCATTAATACATTAAACGGCAAAGAAGGTGTGGGCTCCCACTTGGTTACAGTTCCTCCAGGCCCGAGTCTGGCTGATGCCCTTCTGTCTTCCCCAATCCTGGCTGGAGAAGGAGGTGCAGTTTTGGGATTGGGAGCCAGTGACTTTGAATTTGGAGTTGATCCTAGTGCAGACCCAGAGCTGGCTTTGGTAAAACCTATAACAACAATTCTCTTAAAATGATATTCCACTTGGGCATGCATTTTTATGGAATGCATTTTTGTTTTAGGCTTTGAGAGTGTCAATGGAAGAGCAGAGACAACGACAAGAAGATGAAGCTCGCAGGGCAGCTGTGACTTCAGCTGCTGAAGCTGGCATTTCTGCACCTGAAGCAGATGGTGAGGGACTGCTCTATGTTAAAAAGTAAAATAATTTTGTCCATGCCTTTTTATTTTAGGCTTGTTTATTTTGTTTTACAGAATCTGAGGCAACTCTTTTGAAGATGTCTGTTCCTCAGTCAGACAGTGGGAAACCTGCTCTACCAGACTTCAGCCGCATGACTGAGGATGAGCAGATTGCCTATGCTTTGCAGATGTCCATGCAGGGAGCAGATGGTATGTACCGTTATAAAAACTACATGCAAAATCAGAAAAAAAAAAAAAAACGTTAAAGTTTGTACTGCAAAACGCTAAAAACTGTAGTTGTTCTGTACTATCCTGAATATTTCCATGTTTAAACCTACTGTAACCTCACAGACACAAACACTGTTTGTTTTTCTTGTAGAGTTCGGTGCAGAGGGCATGGACACAGGAGATCCATTAGACTCAACTGAAGTTAAGGTACACTCACTGCTACCAGTTTTTTTTTTTTGCTATACTTGAATTGTCAATTCAATTGAACAGCTAGGAATGGGACAAAATTGCCTAAAATCTGTGGAAACATGAGACAATCGCATGATCTTGTGACTGGTCAAAAAAGGGTTATGTGGTGGTGTCTATCCCTCATTTTGTCCATGTAGGTTCCATAGCAAAAAGAAAATTTAATTCTGTTATTCTGTCTCATTCCTATTAACAACTGAACTTGGATTATTTTGGAGTAAATAGTCTCTATTTAACTAGGATGATCATACGTCCTCTTTTGCCCGGACATGTCCTCTTTTCAGAGGCTGTCCGGGCTGTCCGGCCGGAGTTTATAAAATCCTTCAAATGTCCGGGTTTTTGATTCCGTTGGAAACACGCTCTGAGAGGCGGAGTTCGAGTCGAACCCCGGAACGTGTATTCATTCATTCACAAACAAGCGCGCCACGCTTCACACACACACACACACACACACACTCGCAGGCTGACAGGCAGGTAGGCGCACTGCGAAGACACAGAAAATGCCGAAACGCAAATGCAGTTTCACGGATGAATTGCAAAAAAAGTACCCCTGTTTTCGCCCGGGGCGTGACAAGTGGGAGGCAGAATGCACAGTGTGCAAAGTTGGGACTTGCGCCTCTGTGGCGAATAAGGGGTCCCAACGATCTGAAAGCTCATATCGCCACAACAAAACACAAAATAGCTATGCAGGGTGAGAGCTCGAGTTCAAAACTCACGACATACTTTGTGCGACCTGGGAAAAAATGAAGATATGGTGAATGCAAGCGAGGGCGCTCTAGCATTTCACACAGTCAAACATCACAGCAGTTACAGGTCCATGGATTGCACTAGCAATTTAATTAAAAAGGCATTCCCAGATTCAGAGACTGCAAAAAATTCAAGTGCACGCACCAAAACAGAAGCCATTGGAATTCAGAAGCACAGCAAGCCCCCGACCCACGTAAAACCCCTAAAAATGGGGGAAAAACTCTAAAAAAAAGTATTTTGCGCGCAAGCTGGAAGTGTGTCCTCTTTTCAGTGAAATACAATATGGTCACCCTATATTTAACTGCTTGATCAGAGCTGGATTTGCTTAATGTTTTTCACCAGTTGCACTTAAAGCTAATGGCAGTTTCTCTTCATTCAGGAAGAGGAAGACTATGATGTCATGCAAGACCCAGATTTTCTGCAGAGTGTACTGGAGAGCCTCCCTGGTGTTGACCCAAGTAATGAGGCCATCCGAAACGCCATGGGGTCTTTGGCTTCACAGACCCCCAAACCTGACCCCAAAAAGGATGAAGAGAAAAAGAAATAAACATTGACTAAAAGGACTGTTATTGATGAGTCATGAAGCTGTTATGCATGTAGAGTACTAATGTTTGTGGCAGTTGTCTATTCATGCTTTCCACACCCACACAGTTTGCAGAACTGCATTTTGTACCAACTAAAATGGCTTTAATAAATGTGGTTTTACTATTCAACCCACAAAGTCCAACCGGTTTCATGACATTTCTTGATGCAAAATGGAAGCGTTGCGGTAATTACATTGACAGCATGGTTTCAGATCAAATTTGGTGTGTTTAAAGATTATATACCTGCATATATAAGTTTAAAAATATGTTTAAGTCAAGTTATGTAAACGACATCAAAGACGAAAGTGTCGCCTAATGTGATGACGAAATACATGTGCGCCACTAACGAAAATCTCCATCGAAGTTACAGGTATTTAAAGACACACTACGAAATTATTTTATTTACAGCAGCTACACTGGGTTTGTCACGTCAGTGTAATGTGCATTATTAACATTTGTGTATTTTAAGACCTGTTTAATCCTGTCTGCGCGACTGTTCGTGATTCTGTAGTATGTGTTTAATGCTAACAGCTAGCCTAGCCAACGGGAGCAGCCACTTGTTGAAATCCACTACCCAAACTTTGACAAAATCCGGTTTTACAGTTAATAAGCATAAAGTGTAATTGACTCTAAATGAATACATCTTCAGTTCAATTTGACCATATTTGCGCAGATAAGTCGGTGCGTCGTACACATCTGAATGTTCTGAGGGATTTATGGACCACAGAAGTTTTCACAACTTCATATAGGACAACAATTATTATTTAGAAGGGAAGCCATGCAAGTTCAAACTGGTATAACCTCCTGGGACCCGAAGAAAAAAAGTGTATTTCAATGTATTTATTTTTTTGGGAGGTAAATGAACACCTTAGCATTTACATTTTGTTCATTTTATTTTTATTCGTAATGCCGTAACATGTCCTCTGTAATGGACTGTAATAGTGTTAAATCCACGTGAAGTTAACATTTGTTTTTTATGACCAACATCTTCTACAGTCACCAGAAGTTTTCTATCTATCTATCTATCTATCTATCTATCTATCTACCTATCTACCTATCTACCTATCTATCTATCTATCTATCTATCTATCTATCATAGTGCAGGCACAAACTAGACTCTTTCTCAAAACACTTGGTTAACTCAATGTCCACTATAAAGGACACAAATGAATGTGCTGGGTCTCAGGAGGATAAATTGTCATTAAATATAAATGACTATAGTGCAATTCTAAATATCTATAATAACTACTATATAATTTGATTAGGTTTTGCTCTGGAAATGGGAGACATGAAGACTCCAGACTTTGATGACTTGTTGGCAGCTTTTGACATCCCCGACATCGAGGCCATTGAGTCCAGTCCAGAGGAGGAGAACAGTGACTCAGAAGAAGGAACTCCAGGAGGGAAAGACAAGACGACATATCCCACCGACCAGAGTGATGCCCCTGCAGTTAGTGTAATTGTAAAGAACACTGTGCGGACAGATATACCAGGGACTGAGAAAGAAAAACGTGTTCGCAATGATTTCAAAACGCAAAATGATTCAACAGAAAGGGATTCTCAGGCTGCAGATCCAGAGCTATGCAATATTGAAGATTTATCAAAGGTTTCCAATGGCCTAAAGGGAATTGATACAAATAAGATGTCTAATATAGAACCAGTACCTCTACAGTTAACAGGGTCGATATCAACGGCTTTTGAAAATGAAAGCAAAATCAATGATACTACTGTACCACTGCAACCTTCACAAGAAGCAAAGGACTGTTTAAAACCTCTTATGAATGACAGGTTATCAAACATTGGAAACATCAGTCCTGTTTTAGCTCCTCAGGTCAACAACCCAAACACAAGTAACCCATCACCCTATAACATCAAAACACAAAATAATTTCAACCCATCAGATGAGGAAGAATCTGATCCTGATGAAGAAGGAGCGTTAGTCATTCAAGAGAGTCCAGAGTCTCCAGAATCAGTAATACCCAAACAACCTAAACTAAAACATAAGCCAGATGTTAATTTGTATTTGAGCGATTCTTCTGAAAAAAATTCTAATTCCATTCACAAATCTTCTGCTTCACATTTTAACAATTCAGAGCTTAAGAATGAAGCAAAAACAGTTATTCCAAGTTCCCAAGGTGCTCTGCTCCCTAGCCCGCCTCCGTTGGTAAAAGATGAGAAATATCCGGAACATGTGATCGATGAGCGAGATTCTCCTGAAAGTCCACCCGCAAGTGAAACAGGGATGCTGGTTCCCAAGAGGAGCCCTGAACTGCCACAAACTGACTCTGAATGTATAGTGCAAAAACCAAAGGAATGTGAAGCAAGCAAAGAGGATACACTGAACACTGAAATTGAGGAAAAATTCACAAGCGCAGTAACAGATCCTCCTTCTCTGTGTCCTGTCAAAGTTAAAATGAAAAGGTCTGCCAGAGCTGTTGCTGCTAAAAAAGGTGGAAGAAGCAAAACTGAAGCTGTGAAATCTGTCAAGGCTGAATCTGACACAAGGCCCAGAAGAAAATTGTTAAAGCAATCCAAGGAGGAAGAAGCAACAACAAGGAAAGGATCTAAGCTAAAATTGTCCTCTGCACCTGATATCAGCTCAAAAACTACTGCTAAAGTCACAGCTGCAGGGATAACCCTACGCAGCCTGGGACAGAAAACTCTGCCAGGGGGAATGACTTTGCCTTCACTGCCTCCTCTGAGTGGCAGCAGCAGACCAGCCTCTATTGTCAACAGTACAGGGGCCATTATATCGAAAAGCCAGACCAACCTGGTGGAGGCTTTTAACAGAATTTTAAATAACAAAAATCTGCTGCCCAGTTACAAACCGGACTTGGCCTCTTCCCGCCAGGCAGAATGGGGTCTGTCCTTGCCAGCTCAGGTAAACTTTATTTAACAAAGTTAACTTGCTTTTTAATTTAGTTTTTTATTTAGTTAATAGCAACTCTTTTATTTTTTTCAAGCTTATGACAGAAGTAATGTTCACCTTTGGTTGACAATGTTCACAAGTAATGCTACAAAAAATACAGTTTTCCTTTTTATCAGCTATATTTGCAGCCTTTTAAATGTTTTAAAATGGCTGCCATACTAGTTAAAAAGTGCATATCTTTAAAATGTACATTATTAATTTTCTCTTAAATGTCTTTTCATTTAAGTGTAGCTTTGTTGTGTTTTTTCCTTAGGGCTACAGGTGTCAGGAGTGTGGAGATTCCTTTGCTCTGGAACAGAGTTTAACACGACATTACGACCGGCGCTCACTGAGAATTGAAGTGACCTGTAATCACTGTGCCAAGCGCCTGGCCTTCTTTAACAAGTGCAGTCTGCTGTTACACGCCCGCGAGCACAAGGAGAGGGGACTAATCATGCAGTGCTCACATTTAGTGATGAAGCCTGTCCCTGTGGAGCAGATGATCGGCCCTCATGAGCCAACAGCAGCAGCAGGTCTGTCCCTGTTTGTCCAAGTCCTCCTATTTCCTGTTTGTATATTATGTTTTTCTGTCTTTTTACAGCGCTGTCATCTGTTTCATCCCATGCCAATCCAAACGCCACATCTGTCAGAAAAACAGAGGAGGTTCAATATGGCAATCATAAATGTCCTGAGTGTCAGACACAATTCAGCAGTGCTGAGGAGGTAGCCAAGCATTTTCAAGAACTCAAATCTCAAACCACTGTGAGTTTAATGTAGACAAGTGTTATTGTTGTCTCAATATTTGATGCAGTCAGTGCAATTACATTGTCCCTGTTTGTATCAGACGTGCACAGAGTGCTCTCCGCCGATGTTGCTGTCCAACAGCTGTTGTGCCGCGGCTCATCAGCGCATTCACCTGAACTCTGCTCCACATGTGTGTCCAGAGTGTGGAGGCACCTCCAAACCACCCTCATTCAAAATTCACCTGGAGGAGACCTGCTTCCACTCTGCACGCCGCATCGGATACAGGTGACCCATCTCTTGCTCGCACTATGTTCATATTTGTTAATTTCTCTGAATTGCTCACACTGGCTCTGGCCTGATAGGTGCTCCAGTTGTCTGGTGGTGTTTGGAGGCATAAACTCAGTGAAGTCACACATCCAGCAGGCGCACTGTGACATTTTCCAGAAATGCCCCATTTGCCCTATGGCATTTAAATCTGCCCCGAGCATCCAGAACCACATCACTGCTCAGCACCCAACACTCACAGAAGCTCAGGCCATGTAAGATTATAGATCATGTATTAAGTATTAAACATGTTTTCTTTGTGTGGTTAACTAAATCTGTTTTTGCAGATCCATCTTTAAGTGTGTCATGTGTGACACGGTTTTTACCAACAAAAACCTGCTCTATATCCACTTCGAAACACATTTAGCCAATCAAAAAGTGCATGTCTTCAAATGCCCCGAGTGTCCCAAACAGTTTTCCATCAGGTCATCTTTAATGGACCATTTAAAGGTATAACACAGCATTATAATGTATTCAATAGAAAATACAAAAATGCTATTGCTATAAAAATAAAATGCTATTGCTATAAAAATGCTATAATTTTTTTACTAATAATATCTTCTTTTTATAGACTCATCAGACTAAAGTTAAACAGGAGTCTCCTCTTCCACTGTCTCAGTCACAACCCTCACTGAAGATGGAGAGCTCTGAAGGGGAAGAATGGAGCAGCCCAGCCAAAGAAGTAACATCTCAAAAGGTGAGCAGAAAATATCGTGTTACTATAGCAATAATATAGTGTTAACAGTATTAAATATAACTTTATTTACAGACAAGGAAGCAATTTCCCTGTACCAAATGTGAGAGCTCATTTTCCACAACATCAAACCTGAGGCGCCACATCAGAGACAAACACAAAACTGTTGCTCGCAGTTTCAGATGCCAGTCAGTTTTTCAGCTCCATCAATATGATTCTACACTTGTGATATCTGACTTATTTGCACTGTATTTTATCGTCTGTAGGTTCTGCACTGACATGAAGAAGACCTTCAGCAGCAGAGCCATGTTGGAGAAACACATTAAGCTCAGACACAGCATTGAGGCAGGGGACCAGGACCTTCTCATGGTGAGCTGTACATTCTGTTTTTAACATTTCTGTGTTGTGTTTTTTGATGATTTGGGTCATTGTCTTACTCACTGGCCATTGTAGCTATTAGACCTTCAAATGTTAAATAGCAAATTGGTATTCTCACAATCCAGAGTAGATTTAATATAATATTATATTTAGAGCTGTCAGTTTAATGCGTTAAATAGATTAATTAATTACACTGCTAATTGACACGTTATAAAAATTAAGGCTATTAATTATGAGCGGCAATTCACTGTGCGCGCATTTTAAATTTGGTGTGCGGGGCCTTTGAACGGCAAGTTTATTTATAAAAATGTGATGGAACAGCGTTCTCCCCGGGGAGAGCATGTGAACACGCGCTCCCCCGTTTCCATAGCTGTTGCGACTAAGGATGCACATTTAGAAGCACCAGTTTTGCTCATCCGAATCACGCTAAACCAAACCCCCCCCCCCCCCCCCCCCCGCTCGCGCCTCTTCCCTCCTCCCGTGGTGCGATCTGGCAAAACCGGACACATCCACGCCAGTAGTTTAAATCCTTGCAGTCTTGTCTTGGTTACAGTGGAGGTAACGTGCGCTGAGAGAAAGAGAGCAAGCGAACGACTCAAAGACTTAAAGACTTAAAGGGGAAGTCTGCATTCTTTTCACTGTAACACTATAAATCGCATGTTTGACACCTTTTTTGCACTGTGGAAGAGCACAATAAACCACCTAAAAAATTTAAAATGTGATTAATTAGATTAATTAATTACAAATCCTGTAATTAATTAGATTTTTTAATCGCCTGACTGCACTAATTATATTATATGCATCATGGTCAAAGGGAGGTGAAATTTAAATTTTTCACCTCCCGAATTTGACCATGAGGTATACGGTTCTAGTAAATACCACCTCACCTGCAGCCAAAATTAAAAAAATATTAGTGAGTATGCAAAAATGTGTGGTTAGTTAGTGGTTAGGTAGGTATTAGATTTTACTTTAGTACTGGGTCTTAAACTTTATTGTCTAGACTCTAATGCCATTACTGTGCAATTTATCAAAATTTAAATTCTTAATCTTTTCAGTTACAAAAAATATTGTAATCTACATTGATTTTTAAGTGTCACAAAACATTACTAATACATTCAATTAGCTGTATTCTTTCTCCACAAGTTAATTTTCACATTATAGAAGTGATCATTTGAAATAAGCTTGATTTTATTAACCTAATAATCATGATGGTGATATTTGTCATGATCAAGCACCCCTATCTCGTTCTATTGTGAGGCTTTTTGTGCTTTATTGTTCACAACTTTTACTAAGCACTTCTTTGTGTTGTTGTAAGTAGCCATATAAATAAAGTTTGATTGTTTGAATGGATTATAATTGCAGGAGGGCGGTGATGAGGCAGACAGCTCCTCAGAACAAGATGGTGGTGCTGTGTTTCGCCGCAGACGCAGAGCGGCTGTAAAGTCTGAGCAGGAGGATGAGTCTGTGAACGAGGTGAGTCTAGCAAAGAAATGGCGTTCGTCCTCAGCCTTGACCTCTGAAACTGAGAAAGGCTTCCGCTGCGCCCCCTGTGGCTACACGTGTGAAGAGCAGGCAGAGTTTTTGGACCACATCAGCCAGCACCGTAAAGGAGCAGGGGGCAGCTCTCAACAATGTCTGCAGTGTGGCGTATGTTTTACCTCCAATCACTCTTTGTCACGTCATCGCTTTATTGTACATAGAGTAAGAGATCAAGAGAGCCAAGAAGCAACCAACTCATGTCCCACCTCCTCTCCAAATGAAAACCATGACGATTATAGAAGTGTATTTTCAGCATCAGAATCATCCACCTTACCTCAGGGGAAGGACAGTGAGGGGGCACTGGCTTGTAGAGTGTGTGGTAAGCACTTTGAGAAGGCGACAGATCTTAATACGCACTTCAGAACTCACGGGATGGCGTTTATAAATGCGAGAAACACAGCGAAAAGTACCTGAGTTATAAAGCTAGCTGTAGCAATCATTTGGAGTGCCTTAAATTTAAAGAAGACATGTTATACAATGCAAAGCAGCTAATCATTAGCTCTCATATGGGATTACTTTTCTCTCATTCATATTCACAAATGCACAGAGGGTGATCTACAAATAGTCATTGGTTTATATGTGTTTTTTTGTTTGTTTTGTTATTGTCAAAAATTATGTACAGGTTGCACACACAGGATTTGAAATTGCAGCGCTCCCTAGGCCCACAGTGAACATAAAACATCTGATACACAACGACTAAAACATCACATATACCTGTAGCTAAAGTACAAGACAAATAAACACCATGACTAAAACATCACATATGCCCATAGCAAAAATACAAGACAAACACAATGACTAAAAAAAAAAAAGATCACATATGTCCGTAGCAAAAGTACAAGACAATAAACACAATGACAAATGTTTTTCCAAATGAAAAGATACATTTACAAAAACACATCTATCTGTAAAGACCAAAATACAAAAAAATTAAATATTAAATTTGGATTTGTGATATCAAAACACATGTACAAACCAATGACTATTTGTAGATCACCCTCTGTGCATTTGTGAATATGAATGAGACAAAAGTAACTCCATATTCTCAGAGTTGTATTTCGATTCATGCGTGTTTGAGTAATCTAGCCGATCAATTAGCCGTCTAAAAGGGGGGAGTGGCAAAAGCTCTCAAAAAAATTACCTATGATCTGACTACAACTGCACGGGACTTGATGCAAAAACAACTATTTATGCAGAAATAAAGACATAAACAAAAAATGCCAAATCTTCAGCTAACTCACTAACTTTCTGCTGATGTCCCATAAATCCTTATAATCTAAATAAAATTATTAGTAGGTTAATACAAATTTTAGTCTATTCCATCAATAGATTAATTGACTAAATGACTAAAGGACAACAGCGCTAGTTTGCACCTGCCCCCAGAGAATCAGTTTAGGTTGTTTTACCGTTGAAGTAACACAACAAGTAAAATAATGTTCTACCTATGAGATGGTCAAATAGAGCATATAATAGTCTTCTTTAAAGGTGTACTGTGTAAATTTTCTAGTGTAGGCTCTGCCACCTGCTAAGAAGAAGTAGTTATTGCTTTGCCTGGAATGGAGACAAGCTGGTGACATCAACAGCCCAAGTTACTAGTCAGATCTTTGGAGAGGGAACACTGCCCACAGCTATAATGCATATTTTTCATGGTATATATATATATATATATATATTTTTTGCAATATGGACACCTGTTATTTAATACATTCAAGATGGATACATTTAATGCCTTACAGTGAAACTTTCTAGGCAAGGCAATAACATCTCCATAGAGTCCAGCAGGTGGCAGACCCCCCCACAGAAAAGTTACATGGTGCAAGTGTGACTGTTTAAAGGTGCACTATCTTAAAACACGCCTTGGCCTCACTCTTTACTCAGGATTAATCGCATCATTTGGTTTGGTAACACTGCTATTAGAACTAGAAATTGTGATATTTATTTTGGAGCCTCCGATATAATACAAGTCCATATTTTTATACCTTCGAGTACTTTCATGTTTTAAAGGTTTGGTCTAATTAGCCTGGATGTAGGTTTACTCATGTTTTGCCGTAAAAGGGAACAGATTACCCCAAGCACGACAAGCTAGTTTCAAAGAGACATTTTATACTGAAATAATGAATACGACTGACTGTAATGTTAAACTGAGAAACTGATTTATTTTTCATTGTGCAAAAATCTGTTTGCCGTATTTTGATACCCTGGGATCCTTTTGTAATCACTGTAATTATGTGTGTGAAGGCATTTGTGTGAGGCTAAATATTAATATAATGATTAAATTGTATGTTGAATAGTATATAACCAGCTTTTACACTTTGCTGTTAATTCTTGCTAAAATGTGATTAAAAAAAACAACGCAAATCTTGTCTTTTTTAAATTTATTTCACCACTGCAGTACCTGATTTTCAAACCACAAAAGGAGAAAGTAGTCATCTGTCATTTAACAAACCCTTTGTGACATTGCTAGTGTTCACATCAATTATCAGATGCATTAACAATTTTAAAATATTTTTTTAAAAAGCGTGATACAGCAATGCACACAGCACTTCCTTATGAGGTTGTGATCAATAAAATGTTTTACAGTTAGCACTGTGGAGTGCTAATTAGAGTGTCATATTACTGATTTCACAGTACACTGTATGAGAGAAACCAAAAAGTGGATTAATGCAGCTTTAAATACACAACTCACATTGTTCATATACAACTGTTTTTATTATTGCCCTATTACACAACATGATATCCTAGCAAAATATATCTTCTTAATAGTTGAAATATATAGTTTTGATGTGTGTCACATGCACAAAAATCTGATCATTAGAAACACCTGGTGACAGATTTCCATTATCATATTTTAGATTCAATTTCATTTTTTTAAATTATTAAAATTTCAGTCTGCAACATTTTCTCTTTCATTTTTTTGTCATCATTACTTAGTCCTTTTGCATATTTTTCCTTGTTAACACATGCACTGGTGTGAACAATCAGAAATAAACTATTTAATCTCAATAAAATGATATCAAATAATGGTCAAGAAATTAGATAATCAGATTTTTGGAGTGTGCAAACACAGTCACTGCAAACGCCCATATATATTTGATTTAGTGAAAGATAGAACATTCAAACTACTAATTTGCATTAAGTGCAAATAGATTTGCCATCTGCATGATCTTTGAGGCAGGAAGCAGGATTCTGTATTCAAAACATCACAGCAGAATGAGCCCCAGCACGAGAAACAGGAGAGGCTTAATGAACGCACCAATGCCTTCAATCGCCAGAGGGAGAGCTATAACATAAAAACAAGAAATTACATACTACTACAAAATTCATACAGATATCACTCTAAGGCAGGGCTCTCAAGTCTCACGCATTGAGAGTGTGATACACGCAATTCGACGTGTTCACACGCCACACATGGCATTTCTCACGCTGATTTTTTATATTTTTTTTTTGTGCCCAGAAAATCGGTCTGTGTGGCTCAGTTTATGCAGGCACCGCACGTTTTCAGCGCGACTATCTTGCTGAGAATACCTTTAATTTAAGCCAATGTTAAATATACACAATATATCAGGTATATATCAGGACACACTTGTCAGACTGGGACAAGTGTGAATGCAGCCTTCAAACACATGTCCACTAAAATTCTAAGTATTATTTACCTTTATTTTCACTGGAAGTTTGGGAGCTTGTATTTTGAGTTCCTTTGATGGCCTTGGCAAGGGATTCCAGCTGTTCTGGTGACATGGCATTCTTCTGCACCTGGGTTACCAATCCAGCAAGGTCAGGGCCAAGTGCCTCAATCTTGAGTAATGGGAGAGCCTTAAGGGGAAATGCACAGTGACAATCAAAAAGATGTATGACTTTTTTTTTTTTTTTTTTTTTTTTTTAATAGAAAAGAGAATTAACATTTTAATGAACAACCTTTTATAGAGTACATTTAAAATTCTTAATAATAATGCTTAAGGCAAACATGTCTCGACACCAAGACAAAGCCATGTGTTTATTCCAATAATATGTAAAATTGTAAAAATAATAATTGTTACAAAAATCTGAAGAGGTATAAAATTTGCCCAAAAGTCCCTTACGGCAATGTTGAGTGGGGGGATGAGAGGGATGCTCTCCTGGCTAATGTGTTGGTAGAGAGAGACATCCAAAGAAGCAAACTGCTCAGCACTCAGGCTAGCTGAAATATAAAACAGGTGTTACAGACACCTATATTATACACCTATACTATATTTACACCTTTACTCCTTTGACCCAGATGAACACTTTTGTTCATAATGATCATAGTGAAAATAAAGGTGTAGTTATCATAATGTGCACTGCTTAACTTCACATGATTGAATACAAAAATAAATTGATTGCATTTTATCAAAATGAAAAGGCAGATAGTTGTAGATACCTCAGAGCTCATGATAAGCTCATGATAATTGTAATCTAGGCTCTAGTAAATCTTCAATATGTTTATTTAATTTTTAAACAAGCGTCCCTCATGTACAGGACCATCTGGTTAACAGATATTCGATATAAATAAAAACATGATGACAGCAGAGATCTCACCAATAAAAGTGCCCATATCAGAGACTATAGCTGGAGTCCAGGTGTTGGGGTCTCCAAGGGCGGTCATTGTGAGCTCGTTGTACTGTTGCATTACTTCCGCAGAGCACTGGAGTGACAGAGACCCCACAGCATCCCTGAACAAGCCAGTTATGTATATCAGATGTATAAATGACGCAGCTACATTTTAAAAACAACTTTAACATAGTTTTTCTACACATCAATTTGATCATGGACACATAATGATTACACTAAGAAAGTTCATGGCCAAATATTTGCTATGAATCGCTCATCATAAAAGGGGATCACAAAGGGAGGGCTGGGTACCATTAAAAGTTACCAGTATGTGCCTGAAAAGATTTAAGGTAGTACCGCTACCAACCAAAAAAAAAGGGTTGATGCTTGGTGGGCACTGGGAGTCAATAAAAAATGAGAATGTGAAACCTTCCAAAAATAGTATTTGATGGAATTTATGAACATTATTATGTTTTGTCATTCTACATAATGGATATTACTAGAATAGGTACCGTTACCAAAAAATGAAAGTACTGCCCTACTATTATATTTTGGAGGTAATTATTCTCATTGGGAAATTTTCCAGTTTTCTCATACTTGAAGGCGGTGACATTGAGTTTCTTGATTTCGTCAGTGCTCAGTCCACACATGAAGTCACCCAAAGCCACCATGTCAGCGGCCGTCAGACTCTGAGGCGTCAGATTGTTGAATTTGGCTGCTGCCTTCCACACGGCTGTGATCTGCACAAATACACACAAAGCAGTATGTCACAACTGTATATACGTTATGTAAAAAGTAAAATGTCAGTAAAGAAAAGTTAGCCATACAGATAAAAATATTGTTTTTGCAGTCCATCAGAAAGGTGCTAATAAGCGTATACTCATTAGTTTCATCTTTTTCTTATTGTAGACGATTCACTCAATATTCAATTGTTTCTGTATCTCCAATGCAACGGCTTGTATACAACCTGTGGGCCACTTCTTTATATAAATAGTGATAATTTTACCTGTGAGTCATTCCAGCCACATTTGGCGATATCGTCCAGAAAGTTGAGACTGAAGGACATCTTTGTCAGTTCGTCAGGGGTGAAGCCCTGAGAGATACAGCCCAGATCTGCCACCACAGTCTCATTCATACTAGGAATCGAACCCAAGGCCTGCAGATACATAAACATAGAGCCACTTATTGTACAAAAAAAAATCTAAACTGTTAAGTACTTTATTTTCCCTGTAGGGAAATTGTGCTCTGCATTTGACCCATCCTTCAGGGGATCCATCTCCATGATTTTATTGCTAGGCTTGGTCAAGACTACCTTAGCTGGATGATTTTTGCCTACCTATGGTGCATATTTTTGGGTTGATGAGGGAAACCGGAGTGCCCAGAGGAATCCCCCAGAACATGCAAACTCCACACAGAAAAGCCTGTAGCCTTATAGTTTTACTTTATTCACACAGTGCTTTTATTCATACCAGTTTTTTTTTATTTTTTTTATTAGATCTTTGTTTTACTAATTTGTGTTATACAAGGAATAGCCAATCAATTTCTTAAATTCAAACTTCTGGACATTATTGTAGCCATTTTTCAACAATAAAAACAAGTATATGAAAAAATCTGCTAGCTACGATGAAATGCCACAATGAAGTAGGGCTAATCAGTTCTGCAGCTTTGAATAGCTCCGTGGATAAAACATCTAAACATCATCCGACCACGCCCTTCATCACAATGTCTTCTGCTGAGGTTTGAGCAACCAAAGATAACTCATCGGTGGTTTGACATGACATCACATCTTTCTATAGACTTCTCCTTTTGGCTTGTCCCTTTTTCAGGGGTTGCCACAGCGAATCAACTTTTTCCATCTCCCCCTGTTTTCTGTATCTTCTACTCCAACTACCTCCATGTCCTCCCTCACTGCATCCATAAATCTCCTCTTTGGTCTTCCTCTTTGTCTCCTACCTGGTAGCTTCATCTCTAACATTTTTCTACCAATATATCCACTGTCCCTCCTCTGAACATGTCCAAACCATCTCAATTTGGCTTCTCTAGCTTTTTCTCCAAACCTTCCTGTCTGTGTTGTCCCTCTGATGACCTCATTCCTGATCCTGTCCATCCTTGTCACTCCTAAAGAGAATCTGAGCATCTTTAACTCTGCTATCACCAGCTCTGTCTCCTGTCTTCTGCCTATTGCAAGTGTTTCTAATCCATACATCATGGCTGGTCTCACAACTGTCCTGTAAACCTTTCCCTTCACCCTAGCTGGCCCTCTTCTATCACAGATCACTCCTGACATTTTTCTCCAGCTGTTCCATCCTGCCTTCACTCTATTCTTCACCTCTCTTCCACAGTCTCCACTGCTCTGAACAGTTGATCCTAAGTATCTAAAATCCTCCACCTTCACCACATCTGCTCCTTGTAACTTCACTGTTCCACTGTTCTCCCTATCATTTACACACATGTACTCTGTCTTGCTACGACTGACCTTCATCCCTCTTCTCTCTAATGCGAACCTCCACCTCTCTAGATTTTCTTCTAGTTGCTGCCTACTCTCACTGCAGATCACAATGTCATCTGCAAACATCATAGTCCATGGCGACTCCTGTCTGACCTCATCTGTTAATCTGTCCATCACCAAAGCAAACAAGAAGGGGCTCAGAGCCGATCCTTGATGTAGTCCCACCTCCACCTTGAAGTCTTCTGTCCTTCCAACAGCACACCTCACTACTGTTGTACTATTTTCATACATGTCCTGCACCAACCTAACATACTTCTCTGCCACTCCTGACTTCCTCATACAAAACCACAATTCCTCCCTTGGTACCCTGTCATAGGCCTTTTCTAAATCTACAAAAACACAATGTAGCTCCTTCTGACCTTCTCTGTACTTCTCCATCAGAATCCTCAAGGCAAATATTGCGTCTGTGGTGCTCTTTCTGGGCATGAAACCAAACTGTTCTCAACTTCTCAACTCAACTTCCTTCCTCAACCTCGCCTCAACTACTCTCTCCTAAATCTTCATTGTATGACTCATTAACTTTATCCCTCTGTAATTGCTACAACTCTGCATATCACCCTTCTTATAAATTAGCACCAGAACCCTTTTCCTCCACTCATCTGGCATCTTATCACTCGTTAAAATTTCATTAAACAACCTAGTCAGGAATTTTACTGCCACTTCTCCTAAGCACTTCCATACCTCCACTGGTATGTCATCAGGACCCACTGCCTCTCCACTCTTCATCCTCATCAGGGCCTTATAGACTAACAATATTTAATACAGATGCAGATTTGTGTTGTAATACAGTGAGATCTTGCCACTTGTCTAGCCACTGAAAAATGGAAAGTGGATTTACCTTTTAGATATTTCGTGATAAAAATACAATGCTGTTATCAATAGGGAAAACTGCTTGCCCCCCAGATGGGAGTATGACATTACCACATTCTAGGATCTGAAAACCACCAATTCAATAAAGCTTCTTAACACTTCCAGGTTAAAATAAAGTTTGATAGTTTGAATGATGTGCAGTTGGCGAAATACCTGTACAGCTTTTTCACTGAGCACTTGCAGCTGCTGTGAGCTGTAGCCGGTCACAGAGCCTAGAATAGCCACTGTTTCTTTGAAGGTGTCCAGGGTCATCTTCTGCAGCTGTTCAACGGTCCAGTAGATATTTTGTTCTTTCAGGTCCATGATCAGCACCACGGTGGGGACCATAGCAGTGATAGAGGTGCCATTGACGACGCTGGTGGTGGTGGTGGGGGTGCTACCGGTCGGCTTGATGGCGTTACTGTTGGAGTTGGCTAAAAATAAGCAGAACACATCATGTCGTCTGGTAAATAGCTTGAAGGTCCAATATTATGCAAAAATGACTCTTGTGAGCTTTAGGCCATGTTAGAATGTGATCTCATCAAAAACATGCAAGGAGTTCTGTTGTGTTTTGTTTCATTCACACATGTTTGAATAATCCCTCATTTTAGTCTGTCTACATCTCCACAGCTCAAAATGCTCTGGTCTACCTTGTGATGTGGTAGTTTTCAAGTTAGCAACTACCTTGTACTTTTTGTTCAGTAAAGGCTGGCAATTGCAGAGCTGAAATCATCCATATGATTCTAGTGTATAGTGTACTGCTTTTAAAAACACAGTAGAGCACTTCCTGTAATATCACAATGCATCACAAGAGTGTTTTCTGTTTGACAGAGGAACTCATCAGGCTTTTGAGCTGTGAAGTCTTCAGCCAGTAAATGCATGAACTTTGCCTGCCAATGATGGACATTTACTTCATAGGATAATTAATATGATATGATAAGAGCCACCAAGACATATAAGTAAATGAAAACATAAAATAACTTAAAGGTAAAAACTACAGTTTTTTTTTTTAAATTAAACTAGAGGCTTTTCTGTGTGTTTGTAAAGTTGTTAAAAGAAGGGAAGAAATATTGAAAGCCATTTTATTTTGTTTTTTTAAAAGGCTTAAATTGTAAAAATGGTGACTGATCAATATTGTGAAAAATATCAGTGGTGTGTGAGTGATTGGTGGCTATCAGAAGGGCTATAGACACAGATTGGCTGTTACACTTCTGTCAGAGCAACTGTTTCATTTTAACGCATGTTTCATTTTAACTTCACATGATTTAGAAGACACATTTGGAGAAAAAAACAACCTTCTCTCTTCCTCCGGGATACAGGCTGTGAAGTGTCACTAACAGTGAGATTAAACAATATTTTACGGAGAGATTCAGGGGCATTTTCATGATTAAGGAGATAAGAGACGACAGTTTTCATCCCAGGCTGAAAAAGACAAGAGACAGTCAGATTACAATGAGAACTTTGACAGGCTCCAAAAACAATTTACTCAAATTTTATTGTTTTAGAGTGGGGCAATAGGTGACACCGCCAATTAAGCATTCACCTGCTGACCGGAGGATTTCAGATTTAAACACATTCTAGCTCAAGACCTTACTGCCATACTATTCATGCGTTTACACTTAGGTTATATGGTGCCATTTTGAGGATGTTTTCTCATTCAGAAGATATACGCTTATGTTTTGAATTGATGATTGCTATGGTAGCAGTCCTAACTTTTCATCATTCTGAAACCCATAGAGTGGTAGGTGTTTTTATAGCAGTAGAATTTCAAGTAGTGGCAAACAAACAAACAAACCACTACCTCGTTAGACAGAGAAAATGTGGTGTTTCTATACAAAAAGAGGAGACGGCCCAAATCTTCCACAGTGGTAGGAGTCCAGGTTGATGAATTCCTGGGTTGCACAAAAATAGTTCAAACTTCTGCATTTTTATTTTTATAAATGTAATTCTTGTTGATTCTTACCCAAAAGTCTGTTCAACCAAATTAAGCAAACCCTCTTGGTGGTCCTCAGGGAAGTGGGAGCATGAGGCCATGGCCTGGAGGGTGGTTTTGAGTACTTCGTGTTTGAGGAGGCTCAGTTTTGTGGGTGAGACTTCACACAGCAGTGGGCCCAGTTTGTTCATGTCCTCAGTGGTCAGGCTGGACATACTTGAGCCCTGAAGACCAATGTCAGGGTTCAACACAGTGAATGAAATAATGAAATCAAATCTTCGAGCATCTGAATCTAATTATGAATAGTAGTTGATATAATAACTACTAAAGGTCCTATATTATGAAATTATCTACAGTATATTGCAAAATTTATGCCATGTTATAATGCTCTTAGCTCATCAAAAATGTACATTAGTCTGTCTACATCTCCAAAGCTCAAAATGATATAGTATGTTCCACCTTGTGATGTCATGAACTCCAAGCAGTAGTTTTCAAGTTAGCAGCTACTTTTTACCTTAAATTCAGTAGATTGGTAATTCTAGGGCTGAAATGACCAAAATGATTCTAG
This sequence comes from Paratrypauchen microcephalus, assembly GCA_036785185.1. Lineage (NCBI taxonomy): Eukaryota > Metazoa > Chordata > Actinopteri > Gobiiformes > Gobiidae > Paratrypauchen > Paratrypauchen microcephalus. Next base: position 8,106,164 of record JAVJIX010000002.1, on the reverse strand, counting down.
TGAAGGTGTATAGAGATTAAAAACACAGGGAAGCACAGGAAGTACATTGACTTAAACATGTGTGTGAATGAAACAAAACAATTCCAGGTATGTTTTTTGATGAGGAAATTGCTGGAATTAAAATTCAACTTGAAAGGGTATCAGTGTGATTGCTTTATTGGAATAGTAAGCATTAAACAAAGTGGAGCTTTAAATTAAATGTAAAGTTTTAACACATGACAGACAGCTCCTAGTTGTTTACTGCGCTTATATGACAGCTTGAAACTAAAATGTCTCGCCAGTGAATGTGAAAAGCCTGTTCACTGTCTGTAAATGTCTCAAATATTGGTTATTTCACTGTTTTAAATTAAGCTATTCCCTACATTCTACTCGCAGCAGAGCATAAGCATTTGTTTACCCATTGCTCATATGCAAAGAAATAGTTCATATGGCTCATTGCTGTGGTGATGGTAATGGTAATGGCTGCCGAGCAGTGATACAGAATGTGATTTAATTGTTCCCAGACTACATGCGCGTTGTGTGGTATTAACACATGCCAGTTAGCCGATGGAATTCTCCCTGGCCATGGTATAAGACACAATTAACTTACCTTACTTTACCAACTGAATAATCTCTCACACAAACATGGTTATAGAATAGTGTATGTTTTTCTTGTATCATGCGGGCCTATTGGTTGTATTGCCCATGTAACTCACCAGACAGCTCAGCGCTCTCTGGGTGAGTGCAGGGAGAGAGGCAGAGCGGAGGCACGGTTTGCTGATGTTTAACATTTCCATCTTTTTGAGGAAAGCCGAACACACAGAGTCAGGCAAACCCTGCACCGTTTTTGCTCTAAAGAGTTAAACAAGAGGAAGAAATTGTAGGAAATAATTTACAAAACAAATAAGGAAAATTAGTGTGTGTTTCTTACGGTAGTTGAATAAGAACAATAGCAGGGATTCTATTCAGCTCCTCTGAAATTATGTTTTGAAAGTAGTCTGTTCTTTGTGATTCAAGTGTCACGAAAAGCTTCTGTGAAATGCATCTGATCTAGAAAATGTTATAAAATAATATTAATACTGTAGAACAATCGAAAGTAAAATCTGTAATTTTTATTTGTTGAATAATACCAGAGCTTTGGAGAGCCACTGAGGAGTGTCTGCGAAGCTTTGAGCCATTGCCAGAACTTCAGAATCTGGAACAGCTTCAATATGTGTACAAGTGACACCCTGAAGGATGGAGGCCACATTTCTATGCAAATAAAATCACATAATATAAATCTTAAGACATTATAATGACGATGTGTGTATAGATCCCAGGCCGAGAACATTACCTGTACCAATACTTGACCAATCCTTTTTTTGTGTTTGTCTCAGTCGTGACGATATATGCAGCCTACTCAAGAAATAATAACACATCAGGTGTACAGTATTAAAAAAAACTTGTCAAAACACTGTTTATTTACAAACTGTCTTGACCTGTCCTTTGCGCCATATTTTCAAATTGATTTGATCCCAGGAGATGCTGTAGTCTTTCATTTGACGCAGAGGAACTACTTGAAGCAGTTTATCAGGCAAGTCCATCATCTCTGTGTCATTCATCTTAAGTAACTAAAGATAAACATATGTTAAAGGTGCACTAAGTAACTTTTCTGGGACTGAGGGGACTTCTGCCTGTGCGTCTATGGAGATGTTACTGCATTGCCTGGAATGTTACAAGTGTATATTATAGTCCAAAATACCGGTCTCATCTCTCCACAGACTGGACCTATAACCTGGTATCACTGCTTGTTTTTATTGGCGACAGACAAGTTTAAAGTCATACTTTCGAACATCATTCTATTTAAAGCAGTACCCATCATAAGCAGGGACCCAAACCCTTCATCAGAAACGTTATGTAATGCACCTTATTAAAATTAATTACTTTTTTTTTTACTCACCACTTTAGTTAGGGCTACACTCTGGGACTTTTTGCAAGTCTTGGCAATTTTTTTCACCACTTCAGAATCTCCAAGATCTTTAGGCTCCATCATATTCATCATACAAATTGGCAGCACATCCGCAACTGCTGAGAAGTCTTTAATTTCCTCTTTCGAAAGCTTCTTGCACTGAAGACAGAAGTACAGAATGTGTGTATGTTACATAGTACGGGTGGGCTCTGTTTTTAGTATGGTAGACTAAGTCTGAAGTCTAAAAGTCTAGGGGAAGAGATTTCCTTCTTGATTATCATGATATCCTTTTTTTTGTCATCCCACACAGAGAAAATGTCCCAAAGCTTAAACAGTCCTCACCATATCGCCCCCCACATATGTCTTCAGCACCAGACGCTTCTGTGCTTTTGACAGGTCGATGCTGGAGTCATTGACCAGGCTCCTCAGCTCATCGTTATTTAATTCTTTTATTCTGTCCCCCAAAAACTTGGCTCCACGTCCCAGCTTGCGAAAGGCCTGAAGAGCATCACCCCCCTTGATGTTCAGACTGTCCATCAGTTTCTTCTTCAGCTTTAAATGAAGTCACAAACATGAAAATACATTAAATCATTGCTCACATTTAATATATTTAATGTGTGTGCTGCTTCCAGTGGCCTATGCAGTTTTCAGTAATGTCCAGTTTAGCAGCTCTGTTTGAAATGTAGTTGTGTGCAGAGTTTGTGTGTTTATTCATTTTCTTTCGCTTTTCTGTAGTTCGGGTCACAGGGGCAATAGTCCAAACAGGTTTGCCGCCCAGATCACAATGCACCCATGAATCCTCCTGCGGGTGGTGGGTCCACGGGAGGACGACCCCACGTCACTTGACGCAACCGGCCTTGATGTACTTCTATCAAGGGGGGCACACTGGGGGTGAGGGCGCCTTTGGATCAGTGGACAAATGCTCTACCAACTGAGCTACTGCCACCCCCTTTGTTTAATCCCACTTTAAAATATACCTTTGTCAGACCAGGGTTGTCACACTTAGAAAGTGCAGATAAAAGTGTGATGCTGTCATTGGCTGTCAGCTGGGAGTTTGAGGGATTGTAATAACATGCCAGCAGACCTAACCTGTAAAGATTTAAACAAAAAGAATTATCCTTCCCCTAATAAAACTGTAATGGAGTTAATTAGCCTTTATGAAGCATGAACAAATAATTTATAGTTTATTAAGAATGATTCAGGATTAGTAACAAACTAATTAATAATCAGTAACTTCTAACCCAAAGTCATTACTAAGATTGAAACAATTTGTTCTTTATGAATTAAGACTTCGTTCATGATTTATAAAGGCTAATTTATGCATAGTTAAAGCGGTATGCAAAATAATGTTTATTGATTATAATGAGAGAAATTAAACAATGTTGAGTAAAGATTACGGTATATTTTTACACACTAAATTAGATTTTTGTGTGTATTTCTATTTGTGGTTGCAGTTATTAAATTACAAATGAACCTACCTGTCCAAATAGTTCATAAATTGTTTCTTGTTGCTAAAGCAGCTTTGGATTGTGCTGAGAAGTTTTTTGGCCAGACTGGGCTTCATTGTGATAATTTTGTCTATAACAGGTTTGAACTCGGGTGACTTGAAGAACGTACACAACTAAAAATAAAGGAAGAGTATACTTTAACACAACAGTCGGTTTAACAGTTCATAATAATAAGTGCCTAATAACAGAATAACAGTGCCTCTTCTTGTGGAGCAAGGGCAATGTCTGCTGAAGTTAGTTCGGAGAGATACGGGCCGAGCCTGGTGAGGAACTGAGCTGTCAGCCATTTTAAGGACTTACTGCATCGGACTAAACACAAAACATCAAATAAAGTCAATGAATCAGTGTGACTATGGGAAACATTTGAGTAAACTAAGAACTAAACCTTGGCTAGAACAATAATAAACCAATGATCAACCAAGACCAAACCAGGCAGCCTCAGACACAGATGAAGAAATATACAATGGCATTAAGTAATGCTAATCCAAAAGGGAATAAAAATCTCAGTTTGTTATGAAATTAAAACACATGTCGTAATAAACTAGAGTTATATGTTACAAAATGTTGCAACATAATTTTCACTGAAATGTCAAAGAAATTTCAGCTGTTGCTCAGTGGTAGGCCATGTGCCTTTATCAAAAGGTTTGATCCCAACCAATGAAGACCATGGCATGGTGGATTTCACTGTGTATTAATATGCAAATTACTTTATTACTTTATGCCATAGCACAGTAATAATATGGTAATAGGATGGAAATAGCAGTAACTAAACAATGTAGTTATGGTTATTACTCTGGATTATTTTCTGGTAAGATGATTCTTTAAAAATCTAGTCCTAACCATAACCCAGTATGGACTGGAAATACCCAGGAAACATTTATTTTAGGGGATAATAAAGAAAACAGGGCTGCAAATGCATTCATCCCTTGTTTCCCTATTCAGCATGCTATTTTCACCCCATTAGCATACAATATAGCCTACACAGTACTGCGATTTCTAAGAAAAAAGTTTAACATTCTGTAATATTTTTCTAAATATGTAATAGTTGTGTTTTTTATTACATGGTATATATTATATTATATTATATTATATTATATTATATTATATTATATTATATTATATTATATTATATTATATTATATTATATTATATTATATTATATTATATTATATTATTGTATATTATTGTATATATATTATATTCTATGTTGAGGCTGTTTTTGTTCTGCTTTAGACCAGTTTTTAGTCCCTGGTGGTACTTGCTTTATGCAATTCAATTAAGCAAGTCAGTTAGGCAAGTCAGTATTTAACAAGGTGGAACTTGGTGTGAAAAACTACATCTAGATGGAAAGGGAAATAAAGATATGGGGCCTTTAACATGTTAACGTACAACCGTTTTCTATAGTATGCTAAGAAAATGTTCTATAGTATGTTTACCACCTGGAATCTTTGCATTGAAACGTCACAAGTTGGATTGGCACTTTCTTCAACAACACGCATGCAAATATCCTCTAGAGTACATTTGTATGTTCATGTGATATTGGGAACACACCTGAGCCAGAAGACGCTTGGCTGCTACAGTTGAATAAAGCTTCTTTAATTTTCTCCTTAGCCCAGTTTATCACCTCTTTCCTCTGGTCCTCAGTGGTCTGCGGGTACACTTCCTTCAGCATATCCATCCTGCACGCAACACAGATCAGTGAACTTTTCATTTGATTTCATAAGCCATTTTGTCTTTTATTTGCAAATGTTTCCAGGGAAATATTTTTGTTTACAGTATTAAAAGGAGGAAATTTAGTAAACAGCTAAAATGGCTATGCTTGTAGTATTGGGCTTGTAGTATTTTTAAAACATTTTGTAAATATACCCAAAACTGGGCATGATATTTATCACACAGTTACACAGTAAATATAGCAAGTAATGATAGAGTATATTTTGTGGTGTATTCTAAGAAGGGTACCTGTACAACACATTGCTATAAATGATTAATTACTACTGTATTATTGTTATGTTTCATTGTTGCTGCCGAAAAATGAATTTCCTTTGGCATCAATAAAGTATTTATCTATCTACCTTCAAGTGTATTTTGTACAAACATCTGGGTATGGCCAAAAGACTTTGTTACAGTCAGCCGTGTGTCACACCTTGTTTCTGGTATTATTGTGATGGATTTTGTGCTCTACTGAGGAAACTCACTGCCAGCTCAACCTTGACCTACGTCATCAGAAGTATAATACTCCTTCCAACAGACGCATAGCCAGATTGGACTGCACTACAGAAAACACTATCACAGTGTCTTGGTTCATGTCTGTGGGGCCTATGTCCTCTACTCATGGTAAATCAACTTCTCTTGTGTCGTCCTCTTCTCTTCAACTTTTGGACCTAAACAATTTATTCTATAACAGTAATTCTTCATAATTCTGAACCCCATGGGGCACACTCACAGGCTGGCCAGATGCTTTCTCTTGATGGTTTGAGGGAGGCTCAGTTTTCCATGACACTTTGCGATCACAGCTTTAGCGTCTGACAGTAGTGCTTTATAGTCCTCCTCCGACTCCATATTGCCCTCCATGTTTGTCACAGCGTCCCAGGCCAGCGGAGCCATGACTGCTTTCAGGTAGCAAGCAGAGGACTTCTAATACAAAACAACCGGATTTTAATGAACTGTACTGCTGTACTTAACTGTGCTCAATGTGAGGCTGGACCTACCGAGACATTAGCAAACGTCTGGATAATTTTTGGCAAGATGGTGGTGCTAAGTGTAAAGTCCTAAAAATAGAAATTGTTGAAGATTGTAGATTAATTTGAAAACAATTTTTAAAGTTTTGGTTAGTTAAAATTTCAAAAAGATGTTCAAAGGATTAAAACATGAAAAAAAAAGTCTCATAAAGTGAATTGTATTCAGTTAGACAGGTAGTCACTAACAGTGCATTAGATCAGACAATTAAAATTGTTTTTGTGGATCAAAAAAACAAAACAATGATCAGGTTCAACACTTATAGATTTACTAGAGTGTTGATCGTCTGTAATGACATCTATTTCAATTTCGTACCGTTTTCCCCAAAGAACTTAGAATTTTGGAGGGAGTGTAGCCAGAGAAGACAGATTCCAGAACACTGTCAAACACTGACAGGAGGGAGGAACTGTCAGAGTTCTTCTCACTGAGAGAAAAAGATTTTAAAAAGATTATAATAAATAAAGCCGTTTTTTAAAATAATGGCCTTATAATTTAAAGTAAACAATGGGACTTTGGTAATGTTGAATGTACCTGTTCAGCACAGTGGCCAGCTGATCTGTGTCAGGTGTTTCATATCCTGTGTCAGAATAAACAGGGTGAAATAAACAAACATATTACATCAAATTAATTTACTGAAAACTACAGTGGTGTATTAGTATTAGTATTGGACAATGGTCTCACCCTCCTTTTTGCAATTTTTCACCTGAATAATAATAATAATAATAAAAGATTAAAAAACATATTTAATTCATTAAACTGTACACAATTTAAAGCCTTTGTTTCCATACCAGTTGTCTAGCACATGCTTGGATCCTGGGGTCTTTCATTTTCAGAGCTGTCACTAGAGAGAAAAGAAAAAAAAAAAGTACGCACTGCTGTTTATCAATTTTTATATATATATATATATATATATATATATATATATATATATATATATATATATATATATATATATATATATATATATATATATATATATGTGTGTGTGTGTGTGTGTGTGTGTGTGTGTGTGTGCGTGTTTATTTATTTATTCATCTATTATTAAGTAAATTGTACATGAAATGTTTGATTTCACTCCATTTACAACAAAATTAGAACTAAGAAGTTTGTGGATGTATCAAGTAGATATTCAAGTTTTCATTATTACATTTACTCAATAGTTTTAATAAATAGGCAAAAAGAACTATTATTTCCCTCCTATTTGAGAGTACATTTTAATTACAAAGAGAGAATCTTACCTAGGACCACACAACACACAAGTAGCAAAAGTGTCCCTTCTTTTCTCCCCATGCTGAAAATGCGTTCAGAAACAATTCTGCAAACACAAATACTTTTAAATCACAGATGCATGTTCATATCAAACTGTTGTGTTATTGGTTGTTATGGAGGCTATGGGCCTCCTACAGCTTTCTCAATAACTCTTTCCTCTGAGGTTTCCGCAGGTCCCTCTGGGCAGCTCTAGACGAGGACTGGGATAAACAGCCTCATTATATTGAACTGGATGTCCTGCAACCCAAATCAATCTTTTTGCATTTCCATAGTGTCCTTTCAACATTTGCATGCATTGTTTTTTGCCATTCGATTTGGTTGCTGTGTGGTGATTTTAAAAAAAAGTTGAGTTGATTCGATTTTCAAATTCACTTGCCACATTAGCTCAAAGGCAGTTTAGTGCAAAGAAGTTAGAACAAAAATGTGCATACAAACAAGATAAGCAATAATAATAATAATAATAGGTAAATAAGAAAATAGTAGAAAAATAAGAAAATAGAAAAATAAGAAAATAGTAGTACTTATTTATTATTAAGTAAATTGTACATGAAAAGGTTGATTTCACTACATTTACAACAAAATTAGAACTAAGAAGTTTGTGGATGTATCAAGTAGATATTATGGATTACAAGCTATGGCGTAATCATCATAGCAATTAAGCAATTCAAATCGAAATATTATATCTTTTGAATGGGGGAAAACTCCTTACAAAGTCTGTCGTATTAGGAAGAAATCATATGCCTAAAACCAACCACATAACATAACTTTGACAAACAAAATACAATACAGCTAAAAATCAACTTCTGAGACACCTGAACACAGAGAGCTCGTGAAAGTCATTTTACATATTTGAAACATATAATGTGATAAAGTTGAATTAAAGCATTATCTTACCCTGTTCTGTTTGGTAGAAGAGAGTGCAGTCGAATGAGAGAGGTGTTCCTCTGCTGACAGTCTGTATGCGTGTGAGGCAGGACAGGTGCAACCCACTGTCCACACCTGCCACTCTTGTCCTGCCTCCAAACCACTCACTTATTTACACAACTCACTAACAAACATAATTACAGATGAACATGCATTTTTTCTGGTGGAATCAATCAATCAATCAAACAATATTTATAAGGCGCTTTTCATACAAAATTGTAACACAAAGCGCCCCCACCTGCTTGTTTCCATCAATGTATTTACTGCATTGCCTGGAATGTTCCACAGTATGACACTATCTCCATGGAGTTAGATATCTACCACTACTACTACTACTACTACTACTACTACTAGTACTATTACTGCTACAACTACCACTACTACTACTACTACTACTACTACTACTACTACTACTACTACTACTAGTACTACTACTACTACTACTACTAGTACTACTACTGCTACTACTACCACTACTACTACTACTACTACTAGTACTACTACTACCACTACTACTACTACTACTACTACTACTAGTAATACCACCACTACTACCACTACTACTACTACTACTACTACTACTACTACGACTACTACCACTACTACTACTACTACTACTAGATAAAAGGAGAAATTCAATTTGTCAACTGGACAAAGTTTGTTTGGTTGAAAACGTTTCACCGCTCATCCGAGAGGCTTCGTCAGCTCTGACGAAGCTGACGAGCTGACGAAGCCTGAGCGGCGAAACGTTTTCGACCAAACAAACTTTGTCCAGTTGACAAATTGAATTTCTCCTTTTATCATGGATTCTACCTGGACAACTGAGGGACTCTTCACGCAACTACTACTACCACTACCACTACTACTACTACTACTACTACTACTACTACTACTACTACTACTACCACTACTACTACTACTACTACTACTACTACTACTACTACTACTACTACCACTACATGCAGGCTACACCTCCAAAACCAAGTTAGAAGTCAGATCTGTGGAAAGCCCCTTCACAGTACTGTATGTGTTTTTCAAGGTGTTTTTTATAGCAATATCTAGCACATCTGTAATTAATTAATGCCATACTGGAACATTTCAGGCAAAGCAATAACATCAGCAGGTGACAAAGCACGCACCAGAAAAGTAACACAGTGCGTCTTTAAATCGGACTAATATGAATATATGTGGTTTCTATGTGTATTATAATTCTAATCAAACCCCAGTGGTACAGAATCCACTGCGGAAACAGACTTTGAACAATCAGAGGAACAACACTGAAACAATATCAAAATAACAACTCAGTTAACAACCAACTCGGGTAGCAGTAAAGGAAGTTATGTAAATGTCAACATTCAAGCATCGAAAGAATAGTGAGGCTTGTGTGATGGTAAAACTCTAGTATGTATTATTGAGAGAGCTTAGGCAAATATAGACTGCTCCCCCAAAATGTGAAGCAAACAACCAGAGCAGGCACAGCGGTCGGTTTACAGTGGACACAGGAACAAAGAGCTTTAATGAACATTTAAAGCTGTGCAAAGTGCCTTTGACAGATGAATAGGTTTTTCTCTTAAGCAAGTTATTTATTATTTATAGAGCACCTTTTGTTAGTAATAATAAGTGTCCAAGATCAGTCTGGGACCCGGTGACGTGAATAGACTATTGGCTATTGGTTATTCAAGCCTGACTATGCTTCCACACAAGTAGAATCTAAAGAGGACAGCTTGTAGACAAACTGGTCAAGATAAAAAGAAACAAGCATAACATAGTGCTTCTGTGAGATGAGTTGACCACTGAAACTAAGGTAAAGATCAGTTAAGTGGCAGCTTGTGAAGAAATTTAGAAAACAAAAAGTTGTAAAATACATTAAATACTTAGATATCAACTAATATAAATTCCATCCAAAATGCAGAGACAATGTACCCATAAGGACCCATAATTTAACAAAATAAATATATATGTCATATCTGCTGCCAAGGAAGTAAAATGATAAATTCTTATAATGTAGTCTTAATCAAACGATAATGATAGAGGACCCATTGTGGAAATATTTTTGAACAATCAGAGGAACCAACAAGCCCAAAGTTTCGTGGAAAGGAACTTATGCAAATATGACGAAAACAAAACATGAGATCAGTCACAATCCCTGTTTTAAATGCTGTTGTTTACTGCCTGGATATTTTATAGCCAAATACATCTATAAAGATTCAAATATAGGACCCTTGACCTGATAAGTTACACAAGAAGAGAAGAAGACACACTTTAATACACTTCAGTACAATATTAAGACTTTTTTGTTTGTTGTTTTTATTTTTAGTGACTCAAAGATTACATGTATTACAAATGACATTTTCAACCTTTTCTATCACTACATGCTCAGAAGAAAATGTAAGGCCATCTAAAATGACATAGGAAACTCGAAGAAAGACAGTTGTCGACTGAATGAACTGCTGAAGACTATAAGTCATAAGTCAAATACAAAAATCACTTTAAACACTCTAAACTAACACTAAAACTAGACTGACAAAAATGAGTGAGGTGTCCATGGCTACTCCTCTGTTCTCGTGTTTCAGGATTAAAGGTATCTCAATTTAATTCATGAGTCTTGTCCATTTTCGAGAGCGTGTCACTCTGCAGGTTTGGGTTGCTGAAATGCTCTGAAAACAGACAAGTGATTTTTGTAAAAGGGAAATTTAACAACTCACAATAATTAGCCCTTAATTTGTTATGATTATAGATTATTTAATGGAATTCTCTCTTTGTATTATATGAAGTGTGTTTTTATTGGCATGACACATTAAACTATTCAAATCAATCAAATCATTTTTCATTGTAGTTTTTGTTCCTTGTTCCATTTATTACAGTGATTTCCTGATATATCGTACTTAGCCTAATTATAACCTCCTAAACAATGTGTTTATATGACATAGGTAAAGAATATGAGTTTTTTATTGTCCTAAGTGACCCACCTGCAGCAAAATCATTAACGTCAACAGGTCTTTGTAGAAGCACCTCTCTGGAAAATAGAAAATCAAATAAATCAAAGGGCCATGGTGGAAGGTGATCCAAAAAGCTTCCTCAGTTCTGACAGAGTGACTCACAAAGTATATTCACCCTCAAAAAAGTTGACAGAATTCAACCTTGTTATGCTAATTCTAGCTGGACAATTGAAGGATTACGCAGACTTCTTATTACGATTAAGTTGTTTACTTTTACTTACGGGTGGACTTCCTTCATTTATTTAAAGTTTATCTGAGCAAAGTCCTGAGACAGTGGCACCAGTGGTTCTTTGATTTAATTTGGCAGTCAAAGCCTTGCTTAGCCTTACATTTGCATCCGTCCTGTTGAGTTTTCATTTGGAGCATTTTTGCAGCTGCTTTAGTTAGCTCTGATGTGATCCTCATTCCTGATGTAGTCTTTTTTTAAACTTTAGTTACTTTGATTAAAATCAACAAAGTAAATAAACATGCAGAACAATCCTTGACAAAGGGTTATTATATTAGCCATTATTCCGGTACATAGTCACCGGAGTCCATTGTTCCATGAATAAGTCCATTTTCAGCTGGAGTTTGGCTGTTAACTGTTCCATGATATAGACTTGTATTAGTCTTTGTGTCCATTCTGTCCTTGTGGGAGGAGAGGGTTTCCTCCAGTTAACCGTTATAATTTTTCGTGCAAACATGCTGGTGATCTTTTACACATTCATTATCTGACAATGCTCCACAAGACAGTATCTTTTCTATTTCTATTTTAATGCCCTGCCAGTAACTACAAAGAGCTGGGCAATCCCAGAAAATGTGAATGGTCTGCCACCATGCCACAGTTTCTCCAACATAGTGGAGACACGATAAAAGGAGAAGTTCAATTTGTCAACTGGACAAAGTTTGTTTGGTTGAAAATGTTTTGCCGCTTATCCGAGAGGCTTCGTCAGCTCTGGTTATTGTCCTGGTTAGACACTGCTTATATCTCGCTGCCGGGAGGCGCTCCCGACACTGAAAAAGCTCTGAAAACGATCCCCCCTAATCTGTCTCTTTGTTTTTCAAATTACTCTGGTGACTAGTTTCGACCCCCTATTCAACGTCTAACGACCCTCTCCACCCCTCTGCCCTGGCTCGTCTGCCCTAATGTTTCTTTGTCTGTTTTGACTTGGTTTAAGAATCGAATTATAAATGGGAGACAAGTTATGTCTAACTCCCCCATTTCTGTTTAACGACGGATTCTCTTTTTTGACAAAAATAGCCTCTTTAACACCCCTCTCAAACCAGTTCTTTTCCCTGGCTAAGATCTGAACCTCACTGTCCTCAAAAGAATGGCCCATGGCTTCTAGGTGAAGATGTACCGCAGATGACGGTCCACTCTGGCACGCCCGCCTGTGTTGGTACATCCTCTTGTGAAGTGGCTGCTTGGTTTCCCCAATGTAGCGCTCGCTGCAGTCTTCACTACACTGAATGGAGTAGACCACATTGCTTTGTTTGTGGCTCGGTGTTTTGTCCTTTGGGTGAACTAGTCGCCAGAGTAATTTGAAAAACAAAGAGACAGATTAGGGGGGATCGTTTTCAGAGCTTTTTCAGTGTCGGGAGCGCCTCCCGGCAGCTAGATACTGTATAAGCAGTGTCTAACCAGTACAATAACCAGAGCTGACGAAGCCTCTCGGATGAGCGGCGAAACGTTTTCAACCAAACAAACTTTGTCCAGTTGACAAATTGAACTTCTCCTTCTATCATGGATTCTACCTGGACGACTGAGGGACTTTTCACGCATAGTGGAGACACATTTCTGTAGAGACTTGAGATTATTAAAGGGGTTCTAAACCTAAACCTCTAATTTTTTGTGTTCCAGTCAAATTCCACAGATTACTGTTGATACCTTTGTGGCTGACCACACACATATCCCTCCATGTCTTATCCTCAATAATTACATTTAACTCCAATTCCCATTTATCTCTGATATCGAATGTATCTTCTCCCATATCTCCCATCAACATCTTGTATATTAATGACACGTGTTTCTTGGTCGGCAAGTGTTTTTCTTCTGATGTAGTCTTTATTTATGTATGTGTTATCTATGTGTTATCTTTGTACAGTCTAACGAAGCTGGAGATAGTCAGATCATGAGAAGGCTATAGCCCCATGTGACTATAAGGGCATGCCTTGTGCAAATTAATTTACTTTGTTCTTCTGACCTTAGAAAGTCGCCAACGAGGACCTCTATCTCTGGATGCGATCTGAGGTAGTTCTCGTTGTCAATTCTTGTTTTAATCTGCGCAAAAAAACACATTTTAGCCATAGCTCCCCTGCAAATTCAAAGCTAACTCGGCACTAGCTAGCATCAATACGTGCCTTAAAGTGTTTTAGTTTTTCTTGCTGCGCAGGGCTTAAAGCACCACAGTCAAGTTTAACCACTTTGCTTTTTCCAGTCATTGTGAAAAGCTGCAAAGTACTTCTATTTGTCTGTTAAATAAGGTTATCTTTGCCGTCTGATAGTAAAATCTGAGATGCGCCTGTTTCTGACAGTGGAGTCTTCTGTCTCTATGGAAACCAGAGCCAGGTAATACCACGTGAGTCCAGCAGGGGGCGGTGTGCTCAAACATAACCTGCTATGCTCTTGTTTGTCTTTTATTTGTTATTTGTTTTTTTGTACAAAGGCAATATATTAGCCAAGACAAAAGTGTGATTATGGGAAATTCAGATGCACATAGAATAAATAATATTATATTAGATTTAGACTTAGGCCTAGACACACTTTATTGATCCACAAGAGAAATTATTTGAACACAGTAGATCAATGATCAAAGATCAAAGTCAGCTTTATTGTCAATTCTGCCATATGTGTTCAAGATACAGTGAATTGAAATTTCGTTTCTCTCTGGCCAAGTAGTGCAAAAAAGACAGTGAACAAAATACAATAGAAAGACAAAATACGACAAAAACTATCTAAGACAAAAATCTAAATCTAAAACTAAAATCTAAAATCTGAAAGCAGTGCAACATAATAAATACCTATTTACAGTGTGCATCAAAAATGTGCAATGGAAGTAGCTCACTAATCACATATAATATAATAACAAAGAGTAAAAAATAGATGGTAATAAATTCTAAATAAGTAACAAAAAAGATGATGTCAAATAAGGCATAATTATATTAATGTATATGTACAAGTCAAAATAAAACTGAAAAATAAGTAATAAAAATATAAAATCACAGCTACATACAAGAGACAAGAAAGGCAGTTCAATGATATGGCGATTGACAGGACATAAGGTTATCCGTTTCATAAGGGTGAGTTGTACAGTTGTAGGGAGTCTTATCTGTTACATAAGGGTGAGTTGTTGTACAGCTGTAGGGAGTATTATCTGTTACATAAGGGTGAGTTGTTGTACAGTTGTAGGGAGTATGGTCTAAATGATGTCCTGTATCTCTGTTTGAGTGGAGCTGTAGGAGCCTGTTGGAGAAAGAGCTCCTCTGTCCCTCTGTAGTCTGGTGCAGTGGGTGCATATTATATAAATTAATTGACCACAAATATATTTAAAACAAGAGATTACCTGGGGTCACATTCAAATACTTTTCTAAAATCATCATACACACATATAAGCACATACATTATCTGGTCCTCCTTGGCCCTCCAACCCCACATGGTACATCTAGTTATATGACCAGGAAAAATCAGATAACTGTATCAGATAATCCAAGGTCTCATTTTTGGTGTGTGTTTATATGCACAAAATAAATCTGATCAAAAAACACCTGATAATATGTTTCAGTACTGAAACTGTGTTTGGAAGACAAATTCCAATTAATTTTTAAAACTTTGCATTTTCTTTTATTTTTGTCTTTGCCAAATCCCCACCAGAAAAGTTACTTGCTCCTTCAGATTGTCTACTTTACAAAGATTACATTCGCCCACAAACACAAATTAAATGAGCAAATTAAAACTGAGCATCATCCTCTGCAATCATTCCCACGATTCATGATGCACTCCTTAAAGATACTTAACTCACATTTTCATCTGTTTTATTCCATATTGATTTATTTACAATGAAACATTAAAACGGCAACACAAAATACCCTCCTTTCATTAAAATTCTCACAACCTGGCAAGGGTGGCACTTTTAAGAAACTCCAGTGATTTCAGAGGTAGACTGTAAGAAATGCAAAAAAGGTCATATTACAAACTTAAAATTGTACATTTCTTTAAAGGGGCTGTACCCAATTTTAATTTATTCCTGTCTAGATTAAGACTCTTAATAAATGCACTGTATGGCAAAAAGTTGCACGATAAGAAAAATAATACGGTAATATATCAGCTAATCAATGCATTTTACAAAGCATTTTGTTATTTATCAACTAATAGTAATACTAATAGAAGTTACTGACAGTCACCTTTTTGTATAATCAGGCATATTCACTAAGGATTATGGAAAACCAGCTGCCCGACACTATTTCAGACACTTGATACGCTGTCATGGTGCATTTTCAAAAGTAACAAAAAGCTTAAAAGAGGCAGAGATCAGATAACCTCATGCTAACAAATGCATGACACTGTTTCTGTGCCAAGGTAGAATATCCAAATGGGAGAAAGGACTAAGTGGACAGGACTAAGGGTTCAAACTAAAACATGTTCCTGACTCATGGTTCAAAATCAGGTACCTATCAGGCCCTTTAACCATACTTGTAGCTGTGTGGAAAATCCCTGTCGTCCTCTTAGAATCCATGGCAAAAAGAGAAATTCAATTTGTCAGTTGGTCAGTTCTCACCAGCAATCTAACCAGAAGTGAAGAAGCAGCTTGGATGAGCTGCGAAACGTTTTCAACCAAATAAACTTTTGTCCAGTTGACAAATTGAATTTCTCCTTTTGCCATACTTGTAGCTAGACTTCCATCTGGACCAGAAAATAGCTTGTATTATTGATGTTCATAGCCTCAGTCCCATCTTCTGCTCTCAGTTCCTGTTCTCTTTTCTCTTTCACTTCATTCACAGGCTGGTTCTTGTTGAGTAGAGCGTGTCCCTCTGCCACGGCCGGGTCGGGTTGTGGGTGCACCGAATCACTACACGGAGGCAACGCACCAAAGCTCTGCAGTTTGGACACACACTGATCTTTATACCTGGACAAATAAAGAATGAATCAAAACAAATCACAGGTACTGCTGCTGGTACTACTACAATTACTACTACTACTACTACTTTTATTACCATTGCTACTACTACTATTAATTGATTTATTTATTTCAGGGACAATGCATATTAATCAACATTTCTGTAAATATGCCAGAATTAGCCAAAGGGTATTTTTCATCTGAAGTCCCTTGACAGCAGATACTGCCCACCTAAAAACAAGAGTAAAAACTACAATACAATACATACATATAAAACAGTTGAAAACTATATACATTATTACATAAGATGGCAGACTCACAACAATCATTCAGCTACAAACCACCACTCATAAAGAGAGCAAATACATACACGCACGACAATCACACAGACACAGGGCAAGAGGCCAGCACGGGGCAGCGACAGCGGATAAAGTCAATGTTCACAGATCTGGTTTGTAATTAGCCATTGTTTTAACTGTATTTTAAAGGTTTGGTAAGTGTTGGCGGATCTGATGGTTGTGGGTGTGAGGTTCCAATTCGAGGCAGCAAGAACAGAAAAAGCTGTTTGCCCAAAGGAACTTTTCTTGAGGGGGATGATGCAGTCTCCTAGTGCTGCTCCTCTAGTTCTACCAGGGCTCTCAAGTCTCACGCATTGAGAGTGTGACACACGCAATTCGACGTGTTCACACGCTCACACATGGCATTTATCACGCTGTTTTTTGTTGTTTTTTTTGTTTTGGTGCCCAGAAAATCGGTCTGTGTGGCTCAGTTTATGCAGGCACCACGCGTTTTCAGCGAACCCCCCCCCCCGTCCCCCTCCTCCTCGCCCCGCTCCCTGGAAAAAAATCTCAGTTAGCGGGTGTCCCTGTGTCTCCTCCTCTCCCCCGGTCTGTCAGCGGACCCTCAGCCCGCGGTGAGCCAGGAAAGGCGCTCGGAGCCCGGTGTACTGTGCTGCGGACACACGGAGCGACCTGCAGCTCCGAACAGGTGAGTCACTCCCGGACCGGTCCTGGTTTGGTCCTTATCTAGTCCTGGTTTAGTCCTTGTTTAGTCCTGGTTTAGTCTTGGTCTATTCCTGGTTTAGTCTTTGTTTAGTCCTGGTTTAGTCTTGGTTTAGTCCTGGCTTAGTCTTGGTATTCTATGTAGATGAATTTTTGTAATCAATAGGTATCCGATATTTGGCCTACAGCTGTAGCCAATAACGGATATTTCCTGTTTAAATTGACACCTTTATTAAAGTTCTTCATGGACTTTTCACGCATGTAAAAATAATAGAATGTTTTATTTGTTTAAAGGCACTCAAGAGCACGACGGGAAAAATTGTTCACCCTCCCGCTCCTCGGAAATTACGCAGTCTCACGCACAACCCCGCTCAAAACTCGAGAGCCCTGAGTTCTACTGTGGCTGGTGGTTCTGATGGAGATAAACTGACTGAGTGGTGGAGATGATAGACCATGAATGATTTTATAGATTAGGCAGAGATTAGAGTATTTGATTATATTATCCAGGCTGAGTAAGTGGTGTTGTTCTGCCCTCACTGTTAAGACAGGTACAGCTATGGAGATAGATAAACTCCTGGACAACTGACAGGTGTATTGTCTTCTTTCAATTATCCACAGAGTGAAACTACGATAGAAAAGAAATAAACAGTATTTAGACTGTATTCTGATCCAAATACACACATATTACATCTTAAAACCAGCTAACATTTGCCAAACTCGATCCAACAAAGGGTATTCATTTTCAGTACAAACATACACAAATAATTACAAAATATAGTCCAACACTCTCATTTAACATGAAATGCTCACAAGCAATGCTTTCTGTAGAACAACAAAAAAGGATGGATATGGATTACATTGGGCAACATGTAAAGTCAGCCATTTTACAAGGGCCGTTTCCCAATCCAGCGACGGCACACTTGTGAGCGTCCTTGGAACGGGATGTGCGTCATATCCGGCGCGACAAGCGCCGTTCCATTCGTTTTTTTCCCCCTGCACCGTCGAGACGAGCTCTGAACAGCGCCGTCGTTTCCATGGAAATCGGGGCGTGGACCAAGCGTGCAAACATGCACGCTTCGAACACTTAAAAGCCCCAGCATGCACAGCGGGGCTATCCTGCGGGAGGATATATGACTACAAAGACCGACTCGCCAGCGACATCCACAAGTGAGAGTTGCGACGTCACTATAAAATATACGTACTGGTTCACCTCACCTACAACTATGCTACATGAAACTCTTCATAAACTACGCTAAACATGTGTGACGGTAGCCGTAATGGCATAGTTCACGACACCTGTATTACCGTTCACATGCTTTTCCCCTTACACTTCTATATTTCCTTTGCTGTTGCCATGTCCAACGTTTACTCTAAGCTGCGCACTGTTCGCACATTCTCAGCGCACAAGAAAACTTGTGCAGCGCACTGTAAATCAGGGATGAAAGAGCTTTTTATTCAGCCGCGGGGTCATTTTTTTTTATATCTGCAAAGTGCGAGCCGCGCGGGGTGGAGGGGGGGCATTTCGGATGTGGAGTTAGTGTGTGTTTGCTCAGACACATTACAAATTAGGGGGAACATTGGCCATGTCCCAATTCCAAGTATTACTAGTCGCAATAGTATAATATTTTTGTCTTTAGGGAACAAGGAGCAGACCACCCGGCTCATTGAGCTGAGGCGGGACCTGTTCCATTTCGCAGACGGCCATGTGAGAAACGTAGTGCACTAAGGACAGAGCGAGTGTGCGCCGTCTCGACGACAGACCGAGTGCACACTCACAAGCGTGCCGTCGCTGAATTGGGAAACGGCCAAGGTGTGCTGCACTTTCTAACTCTACAGCAATTAAGGGTGAACATTAACATTGAACAAACACAGTGCCTCCTGCTGGTGGAGGGAAAAACTACGCCAGCACACTCCCCGTCTGACATTCATAGGATGTCACACCCCTATTACTTGGAACTAATGTCTTTATTAGTATTACACAAGAGGAGTACAGTCTCTGTAACTGGTCTCAGGAAGGTTTTGTAGGTTCTTTCTGAAGCAACCTTCACTTCAATCTTTCGAACTCGTCCATCTTGACTGGGAAAAGTCTCGACTACAACCCCCATGGGCCAATGATTTCTTTTGGCTTGATTGTCTTTTAGAAGAACAGATTTGGACTTTCTGACTGCCATTTCCTACGTTCTTGAAGTGTCGGCAGGTATTGCATTCTCCAGCAATGCCAGAAGACATTCGAGAGATGTTGCACCTGCCTCCACTGGCGTCCAAACAGGTCATTCTTGTCGAAATTTCCAGGAGGTATAGGTGGTGATCCAGTTTTTTGGGTGAGTAGGGTAGCAGGTGTGAGAATGAACGGACAGTTTGGATCTGATGAGACTGGAATAAGCGGTTCACAATGGCGGTTACCTCTGCTAAAAGAGTAACAAGAACTTCATGGGTCAGTACACAAATTGGGCTGGTAGTTAGCATCGAATCCAATATGCGCTTCACAATCCCAATCATGCGCTCCCAACTTCCTCCCATATGAGAGCCATGAGGAGGGTTAAAGATCCATGTGCATTCATTTTTGGACAAGAAATCCTGAATTTCCTTGTTGTTGCAGTGCTTTGAAGTTATTCCAAGTTCCTTGGATGCCCCCAGAAAGTTGGTTCCACAATCAGATCTCAGCTGCTTTATGGGTCCACAAATGGAGATGAATCGTCGCAGGGCATTGATGAAACTTGATGACTCCATTGACTCGATGACCTCGACGTGAATGGCCCTGGTACCTAAGCAGGTAAAAATGACTGCCCAGCGTTTGCTGTTGGCAAGGCCTCCACGTGTTCTGCGAGAGCCAACTGTCCAAGGTCCAAAGACATCAACTCCAACTTAAGTGAATGGTGGGCAGACTGTCACACGATCACTGGGCAAGTCTGACATTTTTTGTGTTTCTGTGTTCCGTCTGTGTTTACGGCAAATAACGCAGTGATGAATGACTGAGCTGATGCTACGCTTTCCGCCAACAATCCAGAAGCCAGCCGACCTTGCAGCGCCCTCTGTGAAATGGCATCCCTGGTGCTGTACTTGTTGGTGGTAATGCCGTATTAATAGAGTGGAGAGATGGTGGTTGCCAGGAATGATGAAAGGGTGAGCTTCATCGCTTGGCATGTTGGCTTGTGAAAGACGACCTCCAAATCTGCCTCATCCTTGAAAGGAGACAGTTTTCTGTGAGGGTTTTGTTGGGAAATCTCCCTTTGGGCTTCAAGACATGTGAAGACGTCCGAATATGTCTTGTTGAACACAGCTCAGGATGACACTTTTTGCTCTACTGTAGTCCTCTGGGGTGAGTTCTTTACAGATGTCCCAGCCTCGACACTTATCTCCATAAATGTTTCCTTTGAAGCTTCTGGCGATATGTACAAGCCTTGCCATAGTCCTTAGCAGTGACCCCCAGATAGAGAATGACTCGAAGCGTCTTGGATCGAGAAAAGAGTATGAGGAGAGTTGAGAAAGTTGTCACTGTAGGACGGATCTCGGATTTCAGGGTTGACTAGATCAAAGGAGGATTCAGTCTGTTCTGTGTTCGATCTCAACAGGAAGTGTGGCCCTTTAAGCCACATACTTGATGTGAGAGCATTTGCTGGGATTGACCTTGAAGCGATATCGGCTGGGTTAAGGTCTGTAGGAACATAGTTCAACTGATCTGGGCTGGATGACTTCCGAATCCTTTGTACTCGGTTACACACGTAGATGTAGAACCTTCTTGATTCATTGCGTATGTATCCAAGCACTACCCTGCTGTCTGTGAAGAACCTTGTAGAATGGAAAGGGACATCTATCTCTTCTGAAATGTCGTCAGCAATCTCAACGGCGAGAACGGCCGCACATAGTTCAAGCCTGGGAATTGTTATTTCTTGTTGCGGAGCGAGCTTTGCCTTGCCGAACATGAATCCGAGTTCACTCTTGCCTTCTGAACCTGTGAGCTTGACATAAGCTACTGCAGCAATCGCTTTGGTTGAGGCGTCGCAGAATATACAGAGCTCCCTTTTAGCTGCACCAGAGAAGGATATGGAGGCATATATTCTTGGTATTCTGACCTCTTCAAGAAGTTTCAGGGACTCTTTCCACATGCTGCACTCTTCGAGCAGCTTTTCTGGAAGTGGATCGTCCCATTCACATGTATCTGTGGAGAGTTCTCTCAGGAGTGCCCTGCCCTTGATGCTGACTGGAGCTGCGAAGCCAAGAGGGTCATACAAACTGTTGACAACCGTTTGTGCTGTCCTGGTAGACTTCCTCATCCATTATCTTCAGGAAGGCTCTTTCTTCCTGGGAGTAGCCAGGTCTTTCGTCCATGCTTGTTTGCTGGAAAACAGTTTCTCCAATGGAGGAGTTCCTTGTCCCATTAGGACTGACCTTGTTGTAGCCTTGAGTGATGAGACTTTCTTTCACTTGAAATGTGTTTCCACATGGGAGGAAGTGACTAGGTCGACCATTGTCTAAAATGTTCATTTTAAAAACACTTGCGAGTGCGGGTTTGAGAGCTCGACCCAGGCAAACGTTCCCAATGATCACCCATCCTAGAGCTAGCTTCTGTGCGAAAGGTGCATTCGGAGGGCCGTTGCCTTGGTCGAGAACCTTGTGTGCCTGAATGACATCCCTTCCAATGAGAAGCAAGATGTGGGCGTTGGGGTCAAGATCTGGGATTTCAGTTGCAATTTCTTGAAGGTGAGAGTGGTTTCGAGCAGCTTCAGGGGTGGGAATCTCATTGCGATTGTCAGGCAGCATGTCACACTCAATAAGTGTTTGGAGCTCTAGACGTGACTTGCAATCTGCTGATTCCACAGTGAAGTTGTTTCCTCTCCTCCCTCTTGTTTCCTCCATCCCAGCACAGGTTCTCAGTTTATATGGGAAAGAGTTCTTGGTGATGCCAAACGTGTCAAAAACTGATGATCTGGCAAGTGACCTATTGCTTTGGTCGTCCAAGATGGCATAGACTTTAAGCTTCTTCTCCGGTGAACCTTTTGGATAAATGAACACGAGGCAGATCATGGCACGAGTGACTTTCAACTTCACTGCCGCAGACTTGTGTGCATTTAGAGGTGGCTGTGGGCAATGCCACGTTGTGCTCCCCGCCATCAACTGTTGCGGGCTGTGTTGCAGGTTCTGTGGCGGTAGCAGACAGTGCAGGTCCTGGGTGAAGAGCTGTGATGTGTGAGTTGGAATTACACTCTGAGCATGAAATCTCTGCTTTGCACACCTTAGCTTGGTGGTTTGTGGAGGCGCAGCATCTAAAGCATATCATATTCTTCTTTAAATAGGCCTTTCTCTCGTCCAGAGGCATCTCTCTAAATGCTCTACATTTTTTGAGCGAGTGAGGTTTTTTGTGGATAGGGCATTCTTTACTTGGGTCCTCAACATTTGCTACTTCTGTCCTGATAACTGAAATGGGTTCTTTCCCTGTGTGCCGTTTGTGATATTTGACTGTCTTAGTGGGAGCAGAAGGTAGCTTCACAGAATGCCTAAAGCTGGGATCGTTGCGCATTTTTGATTCCTTGCTGATGAATGCCATGAATGCGGAGAATGGGGGAAACAACACACAATGTTCCTCTTTGTATCTAGACCCGTGGTTCATCCACTTTTCTTGCATGCCAAAGGGTAGTTTTTCCACCACAGGATGAATGCCTCTTGCTGTGTCAAGGTACAGTAGGCCTGGGATGTACCCTTCACTCTTTGCAGCATTTATCTCCAAAAGCAAGTCCTCTAATTCTCTCAACAGGTGTGGCTCTTTGTTTGAGATCCTTGGAAAATGTTCCAATTTGTCGAGCAGTGCCTTTTCTAGAGCTTCAGGGGAGCCGTAACGTTCATTGAGTCTTTCCCACACTTTAGCGAGTCCCTCGGACGGATTGTTAATATACACTGCTCTTAGGCGGTTTGCATATCGAACGGATTCTGCTCCAAGCCATTTTATTAACAAATCAAGTTCTTCTCTGGCAGTTAGATTTAGGTCACAAATCACACTTTCGAAGGAAGATTTCCGTCCCCAGTAGTCTCCAGCCTTGTCACTGAACTTTTGGAGGCCACCAGTGAGCAACTCGCATCTTGCGAGAAATCTGGCAATGTCAGATATGTTGTCTTGTTGCGTGTTTACCTTGTGTTTAAATCTTGTTGGTGCTCCTGGTGATGTTTTTCGTGGCTGGTGAAAGTCTTCATGTTTGTTAGCACTAAGGGGTTGCAGGATGTGTTCTTTTAGAGTGTCTGAGGACTTGGCTGGTTCGTGATTTGGTTTGTGGAATGTAACATTTGGTGTTGGCATTGCATTGTATTCAGTGTTATCGAATGGACTTGTACTATCTTTAAGGATGAATTGATCTTTCACATAGTTAAAGGTGCGGTCCAATTAATCAACTTTGAGGCATCCATCCACGTTCTTCTTCAAGATCACTAGCTGTGGTCTCAAACACAATTGCCTCTGCGTGTGCTGCTTCTGCATCACATTCCTGCTGGAGAGCCTGTAGTGTGGCCTCTAGGCGTATTTCCTAAACTTTAAGCTCTGCTTTCTTAACTTGCATTTCAATTTCCTTTTTAGCATATTCTGCTCTTTTGCGGGCTGCTTCAGCTTTGGCTCAAGCGTTTAAAGCGGCCATAGTTGCGGATGACTTAATTGATGCATGTGATTTCTCCGAGCGGACTGATTGTGCTTTTCCATCAGACATGTTTGCTGCGGCTGATGTAACATCCAGTTGTTGTCCCGTAGTAAGATGCTTTTTCACTGTTCTGCCCTCACTGTTAAGACAGGTACAGCTATGCAGATAGATAAACTCCTGGACAACTGACAGGTGTATCGTCTTCTTTAACTTCTTACGCTGTGACCGGCCTGTGCACGGGCTTGTTCACCGTTTTTTTTTTTTCCATATAAGAGCACACATTCCCAATCGTGTCCCATGACATCTACACATCAAATTAAACCTTACAGTCTCCTCTTTTTGACTATGCAATTCATTTCCCGGCACAACAATCAGTCCCCGAGCACATGGGGCTTTTATACAGAAAAGCACAAAACGAGGTTTGCTACTTTGCTTACCTTTGAAGGCTCTGGACAGGTCAGACATCTGTATTTCACCACAAGCTTGGTATCATTCTGTCCGTAAGGATCCAGCGAATAAAATCCAGTAAAACAATTGAGTCCAAAACACGTTTTAGATCCAATACGATGGTGAAAGTCTTCCCAACTTACATAAGCGCCAGTGTTTTTTTTCCACTTCTTTAGCCTAAATCAAGCAAAATATATCTTTCCTCGCTAAAATCGCGCTAACAGCAGCTAAACACGAGAGTATACTTAAAAATGACACCTAAACCGGCCAGTAAGAAGATGTCTGGGCTGAGCGAGACCTATAAAGGTCCAATCATGTGTGACGCTCCGGTAAAAATCAAGTACGACGTTCACGCTTGCTGAGTCAACAAGTTAGGTTACACAGGATGATTGACAGTTCAGGCGAACAGCCAATCAGGAGCTGAACAGGGAGACATATAGTTTGTTAGGCCTTTCACAACAAGTTCCACGTGAAACAGCTGCGTAACGTGAAATTGCGGTCCGTGCGTAAACGGTGCGTAATTTACGCACAGCGCCATGCGTCTTTGCTGTTGATTTGAGTTTCCTTGATTGAAAATATGGCTAAAAGGACTGGAAAGAGAAAATATTTAAGTTTGGAGACTGCACAAGTCGATTTCACCTCTGGAGCAGTCTGGAGCAGGTGGAGAATCAGGAAACAGATATGGGCTGTGTGGAGGAGGCGTTGTTTATGAAGGATGTACTTCTGGGTGTGTAAGTATCATTTTATTATGTATTTGATGTAGTATTTGAATAAAAATAAAACAATAAACATTCGATTTTTTTGTGCATTTAGATCACTTTTTGTAAAATAGACCTACTATTATTTATTGGGTGTTTAGATAAAATAAATAAGAAAATAAATAAGAATAGATTTTAGTTTTTAGATTTCGATTTTTGTCTTAGATAGTTTTTGTTTTGTCTTTATTGTATTTTGTACACTGTTTTTGCACTACTTAGCCAGAGAGAAAAAAAAAATTTGATTCAATATGTTGAACACATATGGGAGAATTGACAATAAAGCTGGCTTTGGTCTTTGAAAATAACATTTTAGAAAGCATATTTTGAGCTTATTTCCTATTATATTTTTGTGTTTTTCTTACTAGTGTCATCACTGTGTACCAATAAAGCCCAACTGCAGATAAGGAGCCCTACCACGACCGGAGCAACAAAGAACGGATGGGCAGCAGTGGTGACCGCACAAATGGCAGGCTGAAGTGTAGAAGATGTCAGTCAAAGAGCTGTAAAATGTTCTACCTGTGACACTGCACTCTGCTTTATTCAAACAAGGGACTGCTACAGTCAGTGGAACACACCAGACTCTTAGTGTGTAAATACCTGTAAATATGTGTGGAACGTTTAGTGTCCATGGTTTTTTGAAAATGTATACAGTGTGCAGTGTTATAGAATTTTTCAATACATATTTTCATTTTCAGCCCTTGTTTGGTCTATTTTTGATAGAAAAAAACACTTTTTTATAGAATGTAATTCTCAGGGACATAATATAGTGACCTTGTGTGCAGAAATTGATTCCTCTAGTTGTAAGCTTTCAGTAGAGCCCTCAATGATGTCTGTAGGTTGAATGAGTCAAAAGTTATTAAACGTTTTCTAAATGTTTCCAATTTGGATAGGTTTGGATAGGTTTGGATAAAGGCATGATCCCTGTATAAAACGCCTGGACAAAGTATAACAAAAAGTGGAGTAAAAAGTTTATTTTTACAGCTATTGATTCCCAATTTGAAATTTGAGTGGTCAACAACTTATTGTATTGAAAGAGTGTATTTTAGGCCTCAGCTATGAACAGCAGCTATAGACACCTTTTATATTTAGAAAAAAATTAGGCGAGGATAAAAAAAAACTACTTTTTTTTTTGGTGTTCCAAGGTGTGTAACTTTTTTCCAATCACATTTGGAGTGAATGTAAATGCTGAGGGTAAAACTAGAGAATGTTCCCTTTACACAGAGACCAAACATTTGTATATAATTCATATACTTCAATAACAGGAATGATTTTAATTTGGAGAGGTCTTTTTAGGGACAATTGCTCAAAAAAGGCCCTCCACTGTAAGGGGTTAATGACGTTACCTTCAATTATCCACAGAGTGAAACTACGATAGAAAAGAAATAAACAGTATTTAGACTGTATACTGATCCAAATACACACATATTACATCTTAAATCCAGCTAACATTTGCCAAACTCGATCCAACAAAGGGTATTCATTTTCAGTACAAACATACACAAATAATTACAAAATATAGTCCAACACTCTCATTTAACATGAAATACTCACAAGCAATGCTTTCTGTAGAACAACAAAAAGGATGGATATGGATTACATTGGGCAACATGTAAAGCAGGGCTCTCAAGTCTCACACATTGAGAGTGTGACACACGCAATTCGACCTGTTCACACGCTCACATGCCACACATGGTATTTCTCACGCTGATTTTTTTTTTTTTTTTTTTTGTGCCCAGAAAATCGGTCTGTGTGGCTTAGTTTATGCAGGCTTCGCGCGGTTTCAGCGAAAAAAAACCTCCCCCTGCTCCGGGCGCACGGTCCGAGCGAGGCTGGAGCAGACGCGCCGTCCCCCGGGCACGTGCTGAGCCTCAGTCCTGGACTGGTGTCTCCGTCTGTGCGTAACGTGTCCCCCCCGACGGCTTACGCGCGGAATACGCGCGGCCCAGAGCCGAACTGCCCGTGGTGAGACGTGGTGAGACGCGGTGAGCCGCGGGCCCGGTGCATTAACCAGACTCTTACATGAATCCGTTAAAAATGTCCCGCTCCCCCCCCCCGCCCCGGTCCCTCCGCCCCGCCCCTCTCAGCGCGCACTGACAAAGTGCGGTGATGATAAAACAAACTGAGAACCATCAGCCATCAGGTAATAACTTTGCTCTTTAGACAAACAGGGCTCTCAACACGCAATTCGACGTGGCGCGCCCCCCCCCCCCCCCCCCGGCAAAATTGTTCACTCGCACCAGGACTAAACCAGAACTAAACCAGGACTAAACCAAGACTAAACCAGGTCTAAACCAGGACTAAACCAGAACTAAACCAGGACTAGACCAGGACTAAACCAGGACCTAGCCAGGACTAAAGCAGAACTAAACCAGGACTAAACCAGGACTAAACCAGAACTAAACCAGGACTAAACCAAGACTAAACCAGGTCTAAACCGGGTCTAAACCAGGATTCTACTGGGACTAAACCAGGACTAAACCAGAACTAAACCAGGACTAAACCAGAACTAAACCAGGACTAAACCAGGACTAAACCAAGACTAAACCAGGTCTAAACCAGGACTAAACCAGGTCTAAACCAGGACTAGACCAGGACTAAACCAGAACTAAACCAGGACTAAACCAGGACTAAACCAGAACTAAACCAGGACTAAACCAGAACTAAACCAGGACTAGACCAGGACTAAACCAGAACTAAACCAGGACTAAACCAGAACTAAACCAGATCTAAACCGGGTCTAAACCAGCACTAAACCAGGACTAAACCAGGTCTAAACCAGGACTAAACCAGAACTAAACCAGGACTAGACCAGGACTAAACCAGAACTAAACCAGGACTAAACCAGAACTAAACCAGATCTAAACCGGGTCTAAACCAGCACTAAACCAGGACTAAACCAGGTCTAAACTAGGACTAAACCAGGTCTAAACCAGGACTAAGCCAAGACTAAACCAGATCTAAACCGGGTCTAAACCAGGACTAAACCGGGACTAAACCAGGACTAAATCAGGACTAAACCAGAACTAAACCAGATCTAAACCGGGTCTAAACCAGCACTAAACCAGGACTAAACCAGGTCTAAACTAGGACTAAACCAGGTCTAAACCAGGACTAAGCCAAGACTAAACCAGATCTAAACCGGGTCTAAACCAGGACTAAACCGGGACTAAACCAAAACTAAATCAGGTCTAAACCAAGACTAAGCCAGGACTAAAACAGGTCTAAACCAGGACTAAACCAGGACTAAACCAAGATTAAACCAAGACTGTGTGTGATAACATATTATCCTGCATTA
The DNA here is from genome assembly GCA_036785185.1 of Paratrypauchen microcephalus. Lineage (NCBI taxonomy): Eukaryota > Metazoa > Chordata > Actinopteri > Gobiiformes > Gobiidae > Paratrypauchen > Paratrypauchen microcephalus. The sequence goes on along the minus strand of JAVJIX010000002.1, from coordinate 8,077,587 downwards.
TTGAATGATAATATGGACTTTTAGTTATAAAAGCATTTCCATATTAACAAAGTACCTTCTAATTCTGCCCTGCCCTTCCACCATCCCCCCTGGTTTCATTTTATAACTCGACTACTGTCCCCCCACAAGGTGTGCTGCACTTTCTAACTCTACAGCAATTAAGGGTGAACATTAACATTTAACAAACACAGTGCCTCCTGTTGGTGGAGGGAAAAACTACGCCAGCACAGGTGTTTTTGAAGTATTACTACAAGAACTACTAATAAGATATAGATAAACCTTTATTTGTTCCATAGTGATGAAATTACAGTGGCCTTGTTCACATGCACACCAAAATCTGATTATAATCTGATTTCTGGACTTTTAAGATTATTTATGATGCGTAAACTGCAAAATCTGACGTGAGTAAACGGAGGGACCATAATCAGAACGAAATTAGATAATTTGGATTTTACATCTCATTTAAACAATCTTGTAACTCCAAAAATGTGATATTAACTGCAATCGCAACCAGAACTATTACTGCTACTACTACTATAACAAGAACTACTACTACTACTATGCAACAACAAATACTAAAACTACAATATCACTACTTCTTAATACATTTGATTTATGTACTATACTAATACATATGGGTGTATAATGTATCTAGGTTCACAAAAATGGACACTGTTCATGAAGAAATTAGCCCTTAAAATTAAAATTTTAATTACTCGAATGAATGAATGAATGAATGAATATTTATTATTGTACAGTTTATTAACTACAATGCATATATACCACCACCAGCCACTAAGACTTATCACTTATCACATTGATAAGGAAGGTGGGTGAAGTGTCTTGCCTAAGTACACAATGTCATCATGTTAATTACCTTATTATGTACACTGCCAAAATGGTCAAGCAGATGCCAAGGGACAGTGCCACCCATAGATAGAGTTGTGACACAGTTTGCTCAGGGTGCGTAGAAGAAGACAGATCTGTGAAGAAAAACACCATCATCATTAAGAGGACTGAATTATTTTGGAAAACTATCTGTTCTAATCATGTTTTAATTGTAGAATTCTGTTTTAAGTTCACATTTTAAGCAATTCTACCATAAAATATGAGTGAAGACTGAAATATTACATCAGAATCACATGCATTTCAGAATATGTTTGTAGAGGTCAATAGGTGATACGGTATAAGATTTAGATATTTTGTTTGCAGAAAACTTTGTTACTTAAAGGTGCATTGTGTAACCTTTCCAGCAGAGGGCCCGTCAAATACTCTTCTCCATGAACATGTTATTGCTTTGTCTGGAATTGGAAATTTCACAGTATGGTGGTAAACCTTTCCATCTTCACTGAATAAATGTGTTGTAGAGCTGTTTAATGTCATACTGTGGAACATTCCAGGCAGAGCAATGATGTATCCATAGAAACAAGCAGGTGACAGCGCCCCAACCAAAATGTTACAAATGATGCATGTTTTTCAATGTATTTTTGAGCAATAAATGCAAGATAAGCAAGTTAAATGCCATACTGTGGAGTATTCCAGGCAAAGCATCAACACGCATGGAGACAAATCCCCTAACCAGAAAATGTACACAGTGTACCTTTAAATAATTGCAGCCTTTGTGATTTGCTAATTGTGACCATTTAAAGGGCCCTTAATATGCAATTTTCTGATCTATATTATAATGTTTCTTCATCAGAAGCACCTGGAGATGTGTTTTGTTTAATCACACGTTTAAGTCAAAGACAAAAACTATCAGGATACGACGAAAACACTGCGCAGGACAGAGAGGGGCCGCTGCTCTTAAAGGGATATGCCACCCCCAGGACAAATTTGGGCATCTCCCCACAGTCCAGAGACTAAAATAAGTGGTGGAAAGCGTTTTCCTGCTCACCCAGCCATTGTCCAAGTCTGTCGCCACTGACCGCCGCGGTATCTGGTGCTCCTCCGCCTTAGACTGGAGTCTAACGTCGCCAGAGAAAGATTTCGGCCAAAAGGAATTAATTTGCTCGATGCGTTTCCCAATTACTTTCTGTGTAGTGCGCATTCATATCGAGTGCAAATAAATGTGCAAATCAACATGGAGAGCTTGCCTTGGTCATTTTGGGTGGGAACTATTTTCCAGTGCGTAAGAATACAGCCGTATCACGCACCACGTTGTGCAACAGGGGAACTCCCTTCCCGGTGCGTAACTGGGATTCCCCTGGCAGCGTGCTGCGTGATACGGCTGTATTCTTACGCACTGGAAAATAGTTCCCACCCAAAATGACCAAGACAAGCTCTCCGTGTTGATTTGCACATTTATTTGCACTCGATATGAATGCGCACTACACAGAAAGTAATTGGGAAACGCATCGAGCAAATTAATTCCTTTTGGCCGAAATCTTTCTCTGGCGACGTTAGACTCCAGTCTAAGGCGGAGGAGCACCAGATACCGCGGCGGTCAGTGGCGACAGACTCGGACAATGGCTGGGTGAGCAGGAAAACGCTTTCCACCACTTATTTTAGTCTCTGGACTGTGGGGAGATGCCCAAATTTGACCTGGGGGTGGCATATCCCTTTAAACCAAAAACACCTAGTGATGTAATGTGGTAATACAGGAAGTGCTCCACTGGGTTTTCAAATGCCACACACCTTCACTAGAAAAAACTGGATGATTTCAGCCCTGGAATTTCCAATCTCTTCTGAACTAAAGGTAAAAGGCGGCTGTAAACTTGAAAACTATAGCTACATGACATCACAAACTGAAACAGGGCATTCTGAGCTGTGGACATAGAGACAGACCAATAATAAAGGATTAATCAAACGTGTGTGAATGAAACAAAACACAACTCCAGGTAACATTCTTTCAATCTTGCATAATATCGGACCTTTAAATCCTGATTGTGATAAATCTTGCAGAGATGGAAATAGAGGTTAACACTTGAGGTAATATAAAACGTGTATTTGGTGCAGTGGTGTGTGGGAGAGGTGTCTTGGGCCATGTTTCCTGTGGGTGCCACTGGCTTCTTTCGTTGTTCAATATTATGTTGACACGACTTCCTGTTGAAGCCCATTGGGACAGAAGGGACTGCACCACCAACAACAAACGGCCAACAGTTTAACAGAACAAGCCTGGTTTAGAGCTGAAGATCATTTCCAACCAAATTCACAAAATAAAGGCCGCTGTTATTTAAGTCATTAATGTAATTTTCTGAGAACTAGATATCCTGTTTCAGTGGGGTCTTATCATGTACTAATCCTCCGTAACCTGTAATCTTGAAATCAGAGCTCTACAAACCAGGGCTACACAATAAATTGCAGTCAGATGGAAATGGTATTTTGAGTTGGTGTAATTATCAAACTGCAAAGGCAGAAATTATTTAGACAGCCGAATTTCCTTCTGCAAAGGACATTTATTTATTATCTTGTACCTGCAGTTTAGAAATTCAAGGGATTCTTAGTTTATTATTTCATATTTCAGTCTTCTCTTCTCTCACATGTTAATCCTCCTGTTTGTCAGACTGGGTGCAATAAAATATTTTCCCCAAACCATCTTGAGTCTAATATTTGATCTTACCCTCGATGTAGTCCCCAGAGCCTGAGCCCTCACTATACGTGTATGGAAACTGTGAATGGACAATATTTGTAATTAAAAAAACAATAAGTTCTCACATAGATGTTTAATAAGTATCTTAATACTCACTGATGTTACGGAGAGATCTTCATTTGACACTTCTGTAAAATATAAATGAGAAATTGGAACGTTAAAATATTTTAAAAAGGTTATAAATCACTGGTTTTATTATTTATTGTAAGAATAACTAATCTGCTGCTACTGCAACTTCTAACAACGGGTAGGCAAATTCACCACACTCTGTTGTGCCAGATTGGTTTGCACCTACACCTGCACAGGTGTGGCTGCAATTCCAAGTCACCATGGGTAAAGAGTAACTCTAATTCACACTTCCACAGACCAGCTCATATTGGGATGAATATGAATGCAGCCTTATTTCCTTAAAATGCATGACAGGTTTCCATGTTTTTCTACTTATTACTTGGTTTGGTGAGTACCACGACATCAATGCTGAAAATTCCAGCCAAATTGTAGTAACAATTTATGCGCAAAGGACAAATTTTTAAAAGAAAATTAATAAAATAAAACAATTGTTAATCATAACAATAATTAAAATAATATTTGTTTCTATTAATCTGCCATTTAAACAAGTTTTGGCCCTTGTGTGCATGATGGTTGCAAAGTAACAGTTATCGAATTATCTCCGAGTATGCCATAAGTCAAAGAAAAAACGCTACATTTGAAATATAATGATGTTAACTATGTTGTGTGACTATGTTGTGTGACTGAAGTTAGTGAAATGAGTAGTCAAACCTCTCATACGCACTTTAACGTACACTAAAATCTACAAATGTTTGTCTAGTGTTTTTTTCACTCTACCTGTCCAGCTGTGTCCGTACTGTGGGGCACTCCACTCACTCCACTGCCCCTCGTACTCGTCTTTGGCCCGGACCTGGACCTCATACAGCTCCCCTGCCTCTGCATCTGTGATGGTGTGTCTGTTTGTCTGCTCACTGATAGATTTTGTCTGCCAGAGAAAATATAAAATATCACCACAAAATATAGACCCCAACTTCCCTGAATAACAATGCACAAAGAGAGTTTAAAATTAAAGGAGCACTGTGTATTCCAAGCAACTGGAAGGATTTGGATTCATCCCAGTTGAATGTTATTATGACCTCAGAGCATTCCAACTGAACTCATGTAAAAATAGGTCTAATCTTATTTGTACTTAATATTAATATTGCAAATTTAACTAGTTAAAATCCTGGAACAATTTTTTTGACCCTATTGGCAGACAATTTATCTTTATGTCAATTATGTATTGTGTAAATGTAGTGAAACAAGTCAGAAAAAAGTCGGCCTAATGTAAACTAAACTCAAAACAAATGTGAAATTCAGTCATTTAGCCTGATGCAAATGTTCTTTTGTTGCAGTGAATAAGAAAGTGAAACTAACTTGGAAATATGCAGATATCAGGGGTTTATATCGGACTTCATAGATGAGCTCATAGAAGCGGTCTTGGATCTTCCAGGTGGATGGGGGTCTCCACTTCACCACCAGAGTCTGGTTCAGTCCTATCTCCGGCTGCACAGACACGTTGTACGGAGAGTCTGGTTTTACTGTGGCAACAAGAGGAAAACAAAACAAAACAAAATGTGGATTCAGAGTCCTGCTGAAGAGGAGACAGGCTACAGATTTGGGATCCAATGTCCAACATCACAGATTCTTGGCAAAATACTCTTGGGGCTTTTTTTTAGGCAGAGAATGCACTTTTGAGGCCAAATGTACATGCACTCAAATATTAAATTTCACTCCTTAACTGCAATATTGTGACAAACTGTACCAAAGTTTCCGTTGTTTCAACGTTTTTCATGTCAACATCCATGTTTGGTTTTTAGGTAGTAATTCAATTTTAGAATTTAAATCTCACTTATTCTTTGCCAGTGTAATTTATTAATTTATTTTCAGTTTCACAGTAATACACCGTGTCTGTTTGGTACCAACATTAACTTTGGGGACATTATAGATACTGGAAACAATCTGGATAACTAAAATATGCAATTTTCAGCTAAAAGGCCTGCGGGTTAAAGAGGATTTAAAAGTCTGAAGGTTCATCTTGTTTGTTCTCAGAAAATTTATATTGCAGGCCTTTTTAATTACTTAAAAAAAAAATCTAATCAAATTAAAAACCGGCTGAACAAAGAAACAAAACATGACTTTTTTCTTGATGTGCTATATCACCATAAGTACGTACATTTAATTAATCATTTGAATATAGAGCTAATGGAGGCTTGGCTTACAGATGTGCATAGGTGTGAATAAGAGGAGACCGCTGGTGGAGTTATTAGTGATACTGGACACACAGAGGAAGGCCTCGTGCAGTGTTCGTTTGTCCGCTTCATTATGGTCCACAGCGCACCAACATTTAGAGCGCCGCGTGGAGTAGGAGCACGGAAATTCCAAGAACGACTTCGATGGACTGAACAGAAACATGCAGTAGTGAGTTAGAGATAACGTCATCCAGGTAGCTTCCATAGCAAAAGAAAATGTAATTCTGTCAACTGAACAAAAGTTTTAAAGTGAAGAGGTCAGTTAGCTCCTCCCTTCAGGCGGGGACCCACCAGTTTCCAGTCAGAACTGAAGAAGCCAGTTGGCTTTTATCCAGTTGACAGAATTACAATTTCTTTTGATATTATTCTGCTAAAGAGATCTTAGTTTTGTACTGGTTATGAATGGTCTCCACCATGTGTGTTGTGTTGTCAAACAGTTTGATGCTGCTCAAATGAGTTGCCCCTGGAGGGAAGAATAGTCATCTCAATCTGCGTAACAAGAAAACCACCCACTTTTGGTTGTAGTACACAGAATTTTCAGATGAAATAGCATTAAAGGGATCTGCATTGTTGCAATCACTACTCTCTCCTCCATTGTTCTAGAATGAATAAAATGTTCTTTCCCATTAAAACATTCATTCAACCAATGTTCAGGGCAAAGCACCTGTTTGACTCCATGGAGATTTTTATCTTTGACAGGATTTTTTCCACATTTTTTAGTAACAGATTCGTGGCAATAAAAACATCTCTAAATGAATGAATAGAGAATAGATATAATGCTGTGGAAAATTCCACACAAGGCCTGCCTATCCACTGAAACAAGAAGATGGTGGACTGGATCCTCCTTCAGAGAAGTTACGTAGTGAAACCTATCAGTATTGTGGGATATTTTCTTTGGAGTGCATTTTCATCTCTGACCTTTTACGAATGAACAAGGAGCAGCTGGTGCCTTTGTAAACCTGCGCCTGTGAAGTCCACTCACACCGGATCTTGCTGCTTGGGGACTTTTTGTAACAGGACAAATCTGGAGTCTCTGGAGCCACTACAGAAACAAGCTATTATGACTATTATGATTCATTAGTTTTGGTTTGGCTTCAAGATATTTTTGTTTGGGCTAAATGCACCTTATTTTAACAAATTAAACATGCATTCATATAAGGACAAAAATTGAATTGTGATCTGTTAATCAGTCTTAATTCATTACACTTAATTACAGTTAATTATATACTTAATGCAGGATAACTGTACATGAATTCTGATATCAAATCAAAATAGTAATCTGAAGGCTTTATGGAAATCCCAATATGATTTTGATACCAGGAATCATCTTGAAACCAAACAAATAGCGACAAATTTAACACAATGATGCTACAGATGCTCAAGCCAAGATACATATTCTGTATCTAGGATATGTTAAAGGTGCACTATGTAACTTTAGTGGAGGGTCCGCCACCGTCGTCTCCATGGAAATGTTATTGCTTTGCCTGGAGTTTTCTATAGTATGACATTAGGCATATCTATCTTGCCATTACTCAGTTCTTTTATTACTTACTTAATACCTTGACTTGACATAACTTAACCTGGTGGAGTCTCCATGGAGATAAGTTTAATGCATTGTGGAACATTCAAGGCAAAGTAAAATGGATGGACCATGAAGGACAAGCAAGTGGCAGACCCTCCTTCCTTTTAACTAATTTGTGAATACCTCTTTAGAGTAGATTTTTACATTTGAGATGTTAGATACGTACCAGCCACTATGATCTTTGTGGAGAACCTCTCTGTGCCTCTGTAATGGCAGCTGTAGAGTCCAGTGCTGCTCATTCTCAGATGGGACAGGGACAGTGAGGACCCCTGCATCTTCCCCGGCAAATCTTTATTGTTCCATTTCCATTGAATCATCGTCTGTACACTTTCTTCTTTCTCTTCATCATCAAACTCATCCTCAAAACCGTCCACCTCTCCAGCACCCAACTCAGTCTTGTCCCTGATTGGCTGGCTCACACTAGAGGGCGAAAATGTAGGAACTATTTTTCTTTCATTCTCCCTGGTCATCACATCTTGTTGTTTTGGGAGCACAGCATTGTGGGTTATGGAGTTTATTGCTGAATGAGTGACAGAAGCAGGAAAGCTGGGGGAAACAACTTTTACCCCATCAACGATCACATGACCACTGCAAGTTAGGACCAGCTCACTGCCCACGGACACAACAACCACACCAGGAGGGGGGTCTGGCAGAAAAAATAAAATAAAATAAACAAAAAACAATAAGTAGTACAGTAAATATTCAACATTTGTGGATACTACACAACTTAGGATGTGAGAGTTTACTTCTGTAGCAGACTCTCCCTTTATCTCTTCATCAGTGCCATTTCCTGTTATTAATCATTTCTTGCAGGTTAAAAAGTGTTTACCAAAAGAGTGTAGAAGCTATACTTTTTTACTTGCACAATTTAGAGAAAAACTAACAAACATTCTACTACTAAAAGTAAAATAAATAAATAAGAATAAATGCCTACTTTTAGCCTTATTTTCTAAATATAAAACAGCCTGTCCATAGTGTCAAGGCTTGCCACTCAAAAGCAAACATGAATTATTGTACAAAATGATGAGTTCAGTAGACCTGTTTTTTCTGAGAGTGGGACAGAAACTGGTCAACCTGTTATGTTATGTTATGTTATAATGTTTCTTCATCAAAAATCACATGTTTAACACGCAAACCCTGCATTAGTCTCAGTTCTTCTCTTAAACCAAAAACACCTAGTGATGTCATGTGGTAATAGAGGTGCTCCACTGGGTTTTCAAATGCCACACACCTTCACTATAATCATTTGGATGATTTCAGCCCTGGAATTTCCAATCTCTTCTGAACTAAAGGTAAAAGGTGGCTGTAAACTTGAAAACTATACACTGTGTGCAGAATTATTAGGCAAATAAGTATTTTGACCACATCATCCTTTTTATGCATGTTGTCCTACTCCAAGCTGTACAGGCTTGACAGTCTACTACCAATTAAGTATATCAGCTTATGTGCATCTGTGTAATGAGAAGGGGTGTAGTCTAATGACATCAACACCCTATATCAGGTGTGCATAATTATTAAGCAACTTTCCTTTGGCAAAATGGGTCAGAAGAGAGATTTGACGGACTCTGAAAAGTCTAAAATTGTGAAATGTCTTGCAGAGAGATGCAGCAGGCTTGAAATTGCCAAGCTTTTGAAGTGGGATCACAGAACAATCAAGAGTTTCATGGCAAATAGCCAACAGGGTGCAAAGTAACTTCCCAAGAATTGAGGAAAATCAAGCGTGATGCTGCCAAGATGCCATTTGCCACCAGTCCTGCCATATTTCAGAGCTCCAGTGTTACTGGAGTGTCAAAAAGCACAAGGTGTGCAATAAAATGAGAGTGAGTCTTGATGGGCCAGATAAAGGGCAGAAGGCTCCACTCCAACTCAGACGCCAGCAAGGTGGAGGTGGGGTACTGGTATGGGCTGGTATCATCAAAGATGAGCTTGTGGGACCTTTTCGGGTTGAGGATGGAGTCAAACTCAACTCCCAGTCCTACTGCCAGTTCCTGGAAGACACTTTCTTCAAGCAGTGGTACAAGAAAAAGTTGGCATCTTTCAAGAAAAACACGATTTTCATGCAGGACAATGCTCCATCACATGCCTCCACATATTCCACAGCGTGGCTGGCCAGTAAAGGTCTAAAAGATGAATAAATAATGACATGGCCCCCTTGTTCACCTGATCTGAACCCCATAGAGAACTTGTGGTCCCTCATGAAACGTGAGATCTAAAAGGAGGGAAAACAGTACACCTCTCAGAACAGTGTCTGGGAGGCTGTGGTTGCTGCTGCACGTAATGTTGATGGTGAACAGATCAAGAAGCTGACAGAATCCATGGATGGAAGGCTTTTGAGTGTCCTTGTAAAGAAAGGTGGATATATTGGTCACTGATTTGTTTTTTTATTAATTTGCCTAATAATTCTGCACAGCAATAGTTATCTGCACACCCAGATATCCTCCTAAGATAGCTAACACTTAAAAAGCCCCACTCCAACTTCCAAAAGTATTCAGCTTTGATATTTATGAGTCTTTTGGTTTGATTGAGAATATAGTAGTTGTTCAATAATAAAATGAATCCTCAAAAATACAACTTGCTTAATAATTCTGCACACACTGTAGCTACATGACATCACAAGGTGAAACAGAGCATTCTGAGCTGTGGACATAGAGACAGACCAATAATAAAGGATTAATCAAACATGTGTGAATGAAACAAAACACAACTCCAGGCAACATTCTTTCAATCTTGCATAATACAGGACCTTTAAATTGTGATTGCGATAAATCTTGCACTACTACTACACTTTACTAAAAGTAAAATAAAAATAAAAGCCTACTTTTAGCCTCTTATTTTCTAAATATAAAACAGCCCGTCCATAGTGTCAGGGCTTGCCACTCAAAAGCCAACATGAATTATTGTACAAAATTATGATTTCAGTAGACCTGTTTTTTCTGAATGGGACAGAAACTGGTTAACCTGTTAACAAAACACCATTAAACAGCCTAAAATACATACATTGGAATCGTCATGTTCATTTAATATTCACAAGAACAGAAAACCTATAATTCTCCTTACACTTAAATTAACTACAACATGAATAGTGAATTCGTTGCTATTAGATATTAGTTTTCAGTCAAATCCATTTTGTTTAACCATTGCACCTCACCTTTCCTGGGGCAGCTTCCCTGAAACAGGCACCGGATTGGGGTCACACCCAGGACGCACAGCGCGAACAGAAACGTTCTCCACATGTTTTGGTTTTCTCATCAGTATTCACTGTCATCGTGCTCACTCCATCGCGTACAGTTTAATTTCTGTCGTCTGTCTGTCCCTGTGTTGTGTTAAATTCTACTTCAAGGCGGGATCTCTTTGCCGTTGGGTTATGCGTAAAGAGCCGCTATTGAGAAATCCCGGGTCTCTTCCTTCTATCGCGACGCGCTCATTAATATAAGACTTATTTTTATAAATACTGTTTTCTAGTGGTTTTACTGGCTCTATAAATCCTATAGCTGCCAAATACACACAAATGTTTCTATAAAAAGTTAAGGGTCTGGCTGAGTGAAGTGCCTACAGTCCTGTAAAGATCAGAGTTCAGGCATGGATCCTTTCCAGCAAACATTATATAGGGAAAAGCAGTGGAATTAAATAGACCGTCAGTCTGCCCCAGGGCAGCTGTGGCTACAGAAAGTAGCTTACCGCCACCAAGTGTGGAGTGAATGGACAATGAATTGTAAAGCATTATTATTATTATTACTAAAATAATAATGTTGGAAGAATTACTATGGTGTCATCACATATGATGTTATCAGTGACTCATATCTGTGTTTATCATTAGTACAGAAACAGAAGTACAAGTGCAAGAGATTTGTTTTATCATGTTGTTTCTTTTAACTGCTGTGTGTGAACTTTTAAGATGTGTTTTTTGCCCCACCCCTGTAACCTCCCATTCATGTTTTAAGGCAGGAGCTGAAGTGCCCCAGCGGGGAGCACTTACGCTGCGTCACTTCTCCCCTTGCAAGTAAAATATTAAGAACCAGGCAGACAAAGTTATATTATAACTTTGACTGTCTGCCTTAATATCTAATATCTTAATATCTATAGATGTGTGTAGGAAAAGAGGTGATTTCCCTCACAAATAATTAAAAACAACACACAGCATTTGGTTGTATGACAATTATTTACTTGGACAAAATAATAATAAAACAAATAATACAAATTTAAACAAACCAAAGTGAGTATCCAAGTAAAACTGAATTACATACAGCTCTGGAAAAGTAGGAAGAGACCACTGCATTTTTTTCTGAAATCAGCATCTCTACATGTATTACAGCCATTCCATTCCAGCGTCTGTTGAATTCCAACACAAACACAAAGCTGAGCTACTTCAGTTCTTGCACCAGGAGTGGAATAAAGTCACCCAAGAACAATGTGAAAGACTTGTGGAGAGCATGCCAAGACGCATGAAAGCTGTGATTAAAAATAAGGGTTACTGCACCAAATATTGATTTCTGAACTCTTCTTAAGTGTAAACATTAGTATTATGTTGTTTTAAAATGAATTTGATCTTGTTTCTTTGCTTTGTTTGAGGTCTGAAAACATGTATCTTTTTTGTTTTTTTGACCATTTCTCATTTTCTGCAAATAAATGCTTTAAACGATAATATTTTTATTTGGAATTTGGGGGAAATGTTGTCAGTAGTTTATAGACTCAAACAAAAATGTTCCTTTTGCCCAAACACATACAGTACCTATAAGTAGTAAAATCAGAAAAACTGATAATTTTGCAGGGGTCTCTTATTTTTTTTTTCCAGAGATGTAAATAAATTACATACAAATAAATTACATTACAAAAACTAAGGCCTATATTTTAAAAGAACTATTGTCATAGATTCCTAATATGCAGGCCTAAAATAATACATAAATCACTGTTAAGGTGCATGTGGTTGAGCCGTAATAAACACACCAATATGATGTAAGTGGCAAAGGAAAATAAGGTCTAAACTGTAAATTAATGTTCTGTTCTCACTGAGAACTACAGTCGACATAAACAGGCTCTGGAGTAGGCTATATGGTTTACATGGTTTAGTATTTGCTCTACAACTCTTAAAGGGCCCACATTACACTGTTTTCTGATCTATGTTATACTGTTGTTTCCTCATCAATACACCTGGACTTGTATTTTCTTTCATTCACACATGTTTAACACAGAAACCTGCATATTTAGTTCTTCTCTCAATAAGAACACATTCTGCTCCACTGTGATGCGGTAATACAGAAAGTGCTCCACTGTGTTTTTAAACTGAATCATATGGATGATTTCAGACCTGGAATTAGCAATCTCTATACTGAACAAAATGTAAACTGTTGCATGAAAACTACCGCTTCATGACATCACAAGGTGGAAAAGAGCATTTTGCGCTTTGGAGATGTAGACAGACTAATATTAAAGGATGAATGTATGAATGAAACAAGACACAAATCTGGGTATGTTTTTGATGAGGTAACACCATTGAAACACGGCTTAAAGCTCACATGAATTCATTTAGTGTAATATAGGACCTTTAAACTCTAATACTATTTTATATCTCAAAAGTGACATTAAAAGTATATGGTTTTCAAAAGCATCTCGAATAGTGATTAGGAATTCTCTTCTTTTGTTTCTTTTCATTTGTAAAACCCATGAAAATAACACAGTCCATTACAGCTGTCATTTATCCATCCATAAATACTGTAAGTTTAGGTTCTGTGCGTTCATAATCGCAAAATCAATGTTTCAGAATTTTATTTTGGTTTATTGAGTTGGAAAATCATGTTGTACCTAACTGGCTGCATTGCTGCAAGGGGCAGAGTTCCTCCATCCAAACAGGGCTTCCTAAAGAGAAAGACACGCACAGAGGGACAATGTCACATGGGTAAGAAAAAGGAGCATAATAAAATAGACTATAGCTATTTTTCATTAAAGAATGAGTATTATGCTCCACTTTTTGGAGCTTCTACCATGTTATAACGTTCATCAAAAACATTAAGTGCATTTATAAGTCAGTCATGCATGTTTGAGTGATCTTGCGTTCATTGGCTGAGTGCACACTGAAGCGGAAGTGTAAGGGGTTCTCAGAGCATCAAAAAGGAATATGAAACTAATTACACATTTTAATGCATTGTTTTTGGCCAATACGTACAGCATTTTTGAAACAATAAAAGATAACATGGTGATCTAAGTATGTGTTATCAATTAATACCATATAGAAGTGTAATACCCCCCTTTAAGATTGAGAGGTCACCTGGACTGCTCCCAGACTGAGGGTCCAGCCTGCGGGGGGATCCGACTGGCTCCTCTCCGTGGCTGAGGAGGGTTGAGCCGGGTCCGGGGATACACCTGGGGCTCCATTGATTTCCGTGGACAAAGACGCTGTCACACTTTGAACTGTAGTCGTATCTGATTCTTCCTCTATGGGCGTGTCCTGTGAGCCGCCCATGATGGAGGATGAGTTGGAAAGGGGTGGGACAGAGGCAGAGATGGAGCTGGGGGCGGGGCTACAGTCTCCGGAGGTGCCGGTAGGCGTTTGCGGGTGCTTCTTACGGCGCAGCGTGTCGATCCAACTGGAGCTGTGCTTAGAGCCAAACGAGCCCAGTACCAGAGATGAGAGGCGCATGTTCATCCCTGAGGTGATGAGTTCCCCAAAGCCCTCCTGATGAGCAAAGGCATAACCCGACCTCCGAGAGCCGCTACGGACCCCGAGACGCCCCTCTGACATGGTACTGGCCCCTCTCCAGTGTCCCCCCGCACTGCGAGCAGCCAGCTTCCTCTTCTTCAGACGGACCAACTGTGTGTGGCGCACCTGAAACAAAGCAATTCAGAAACCATAAAATTACATATGTTATCTCAGTTAGGTTTGCAACTATGGTTGGCTTGTCAACAAGTCTTTTTTTTTGGTAATTTCTTTTGTATATTTAAGGATATTAAAGATCATTTTAACCAGATACAGGTAAAATATATTGACTTTTAGATAGAAAATATTAACAAATGACAAATTGTCCTTTTCATTTTGCAATTTATATTTAATAATGCTTTTGCTTCTGTATAGTCCAGGAAATAATATTTTAATAGCTGACTTGTCAAGTGTTGTGATTAATCACTGCAACCCTAAACAGGATTTTAGTTGCCAGACCAGCCAGTCCAATCTTCTTTTCAGTTCTTAGTATTGTAAAATTTTGGTGGTCATCCAACCACTTGTTTTTCTCACCAAAAGTTACAGGGATCCCTGCCAGATTGTCAAAATGTCTATACATGTTCATTTTTCAATATAAAACAATTATAATTATTACAATCGTTAGGTCTCGTATACTAATTTGAAATTTCATATTCACTTTCTAACACGTTTCTAACACGTGGGACAAAGTTGCTGAGACTTTAAATACGTGGACTAAACATGTCATTAGGACACAGTCACTGGGTCAATATTGACAGTGTGTTCAGAGTGCATTTGGTGAAAAACAGTAAACATCCAGATAAGTTATATATTAGCCAAATTCAGTTAGCCCAGGGGTCTTCAACGTTTTTCAGGCCAAGGACCCCCAAACAGAAGGCGAACTGGGCCAGGGACCCCCTACTATATATACGGCATATAATTGTGT